>JAVHYY010000869.1:70000-77649 GCA_035221665.1 Okamejei kenojei | reverse complement strand
CATTGTCTTACCGACCCCCCCCCCCCCCACCATCTCCGATTTTTATTTTTAATGCGCATAACTCAAAGAGGAGCTAGTCCCAACCGATCCAATCTGAAAAGGAATTGAGCAGCAGGAGCAGGGACTGTTATTAAAAATGACCCCATCTATTGGACAGGCGAATTAATTCTATTGATGTTTTCCTCAATCTTGTATCGTTGAGAATGTGGACACTCTGGTTGATGTTTCATTCTCTGATTCAAGGCCCGGAGTTTTAGTGGTGATAAATATCCAAACAGTTGCTAGGTCAAGTTTTTTAAACGCCAGTTTATTTGTCCGTGTGCTGCATCTGGCAACAAACTTCACACACGGGTTTACCGTGTTTCCATAGAGAGAGGAGAGATAAGAGATGAGTGAGAGCGAGATGGAGGGGGAGGGGAGTTAGAGGGAGTTAGAGAGATGGAGAGAGGGGGAGATAGGGGGAAAAAGAAGGAGATAGAGGGAAGTGAGGAGAGAGGGGAAGAGCGGCGATGGAGAGGAATATAGAACGAGGGGAAGAAGAAAAGGGGAAGAGAGAAGAAGAGAAAAAGAGAAAAAGAAGAGAGACGGGGGGAGAGATAGAAGGGGAGATAGAGAAAGAGGAAGACATTAGGGACGAGGAGACAGAGAGAGAGAGAGAGGGGGGGGGGGCGGCAGGAGAGAGGGGGGTGTGGTGATAGATTGTGATAGAGACAGGGAGGGAGAGGGCGACAGCAGAGAGTGGGATAGACAGAGAGGGAAGAGTGGGGTAATGGGTTAAAGGGGGGAAAGAGAGAGGGGAAGAAGATGAAGATGTATGGGGAGATAGAGAGAGAGAGGGGGAGATAGAGTGGGGAGAGAGGGAAGAAGAGAGGTGGAGAGGAGGAGAGAGAGAGAGGTAGAGATAGAGAGAGGGGTGAGAGTGGAGGAAAGAGAGGGCGAGGAGAGAGGGGGATGTGGGAGGGAGAAGGAAGGGGGGTGAGAGAGGGGTTAGTGATAGTAGAGAGACAGAGTGGGGGAGGAGAGAGGGGGGGGAGAAAGAGGAGGTGAGGGGGATGAGGAGAGAGGGTGGGGAGGGGGAGACGGCGGGGGGGATTGGGGAGTGGACGGGCGTGAGGTGAGAGGGCGGGGGGATGAGAGAGGAGGGTGAGAGGGCGGGGAGAGTTTAGAGGGGATGGAGAGGGAGAGAGAGGAGGAGGAGTGAGAGCGAGAGACGATTGAGAGGGAGAGAGTGAGGTGGAGAGAGAGAGAGAGGATAAAGAGAGAGATAATTTACTGTATTTTAGGGCCACATCTAATTCCCTCTTAAATATAGCCAATGAACTGTCCTCAACTACCTTCTGTGGCAGAGAATTCCACAGACTCACCACTCTTTGTGTGAAAAATGTTTTTCTCATCTCGATCCTAAAAGACTACCCATTATCCTTAAACTGTGACCCCTTGTCCTGGATCCTTAGACTGTGACCCCTTGTTCTGGATCCTTGCTCCTCATCTCAGTCCCAAATGCCCACAGATTCACAACTCTCTGGGAAATAGTGTTTCCTCGTCTCGTTGTAAATGGCTTACCCCTTATTCTTAAACTCGGGGCCTATGGTTCTTGGGACTCCCAAACATCGGGAAACATGTTTCCTGCCTCATATCGCTTGTCCCAACCTCAATAAATCGTATATGTTTCAATGAGGTCCTCTCATCCAAAATTCCAGCGTGTGTGTAACTTGCGCGCTCCATTTCTCCCAGGCATATGACACCCGCCCCGCCATCCTGGAAATTATTAACCTGGTCGAACGCACGCTGGGCTCTCTCAATAGCAGAAGACAAGAATGTCCTTCCTCAAATTAGGAGACCAAAACTGCACACAATACTCCAGGTGTGGTCTCTCTCACGGCGGGGGCCCTGTATCTGTGTAACAAGATACCCTCTCATCCTTCTAACGTTAGACACAAAATGGTAGGTTAGATAGAGTAACTCTGCGGAGCACGGCCGCATCTCTGGAGAGACGGAATAGGGATGTTTTGTGGTCGAGGACTCTTTCTTCAGGACAGATAGAGAATAGAGAAGTGAGGAGACAGCAGAGAGAGGAGAGAGAGGTGTGATGTGGAGAGAGACACACAGAGAGAGAGAGACGTGGCGTGAGAGGACACAGAGAGAGGGAGATGAGAGAGACAGAGAGAAGAGAGAGAGGACACACACAGGGGGGGAGAGACGAAGACGAAGGGAAGGAAGGAACAAACGGAAAGAGGAGAGGAGGAGAGAGAGAGGAGGAGAGGGGAGGAGAGTAGAGGAGAGAGAGTAGGAGGGGGAGGGGGGAGAGGAATGAGAAGGAAGGGGAAGGGAAGCCCCCCCCCCCCCCCCGAGGGAGAGGGGAAAGAGAGAAGAGAGGAGAAGAAGGAGAGGGAGGGAGAAAGAGGAGGAGGAAGGGGAGAGAGGATAGATATGGAAAGGGAGGCAGGGAGGGGAGTGGAGAACCGAGAAGAAAGGGGGAAAGGAGAAGGGGTGAAGGGGAGGTGAAGAGAAGAGGGGAAGAGGGGGAGAAAATCGGGAGAAGGAAGGGAGAGAGAGGAGCAGAGACGGAGGGGAGGAAGGAGAGGAAGAGAGAGAGAAGAGAAGAGAAGAGAAGAAAGAGGAGGAAGAGAGACGGAGAGAGGAGGCGAGGAGAGGAGGGATGAAGTGGGAGGGAGGGGAAAGCGAGAGGAAGGAGAAAGAGAGTGAAGGAGAGAGAAACGGAGGGAAGAGGAAGAGAGGGGGAAGAAGAGTAGATAGGGAGGAAGAGGGAGGAGGAGGGGAGGGGAGGGGGTGAGAGGGGTGAGAGGGAGGAGAGGGGGGAGGAGAAGAAGGGGCGGGAGAGGAGGAGGGGAGGAGAGGGGGGAGATGAGGGGTGGAGGGTACTAAGTTGGTGAGGGAGTGAGAAGAGGCTGAAGGAAGGGGAGAGGGAAGGGTGGGGGAGTCGGTGAAGAAGAGAGGGGGAGAATGAGGTGAGAGGGGTGCGGGAAGGAAGGGGAAAGTGAAGAAGGAGGGTGGAAGTAGGGGAGGAGAGGGTAAGGCGAGAGAAGAGAGGGGGGGAGAAGATGAGAGTGAGGGGGTGAGAGAAGGAGGAGAAGACGAGAAAAGAAGGAGAGGAAGAGAGAAGAGAGAAAGGGAGGAGAAGTAGAAAGAGAGAAGAGGTGACGACAGAAGGGGAGGAAGGAGAAGAAGGCGAGTAAGATGAGATAAGAGAGTAGGGGTAGGAGTGGTGGAGAAGAGTGGTAAGGGGGGATAGGTAGAGGTAGGAGGAAAGGGTAGTGGTGAGAGGGAAGTGGGAGGGAGTAAGGGGAGTGTGAGTGGGATAGAGGGGATGAGAGTGGTGTAAGAAGTGGGTAGAACAGTGAGTGAGAGGAGAGGAGTGGTTGGGAGGGAAGGATGGGGTCGGTTCGTATCTAGAGAGTAGACGGGGAGTGAGTGGGGGTGCGGGGCCGCAAGGGATGGAGGGGGTGGGGCTTGCGCGCAGTGAGTGCCCGGCGCCCCGGCGGCCTCGCGTCGCTCGCAGCAAAGAGACGAGCGAGGTGAGCGTCACGCCCAGCGAAAGGACGACGCGCGTGCGTGCGAACCAGGAACGGCGAGAACCCAGAGCGCGAGTGCTGGCCAACAGCACCTATCCAGCCAAAGCGAGCGTGCGCGCCTCCGAGGAACACCGCCCCGCGGTCGCGCGCGGGGCTTACAGAGCGCGCGCCCGCGCGCGCGCGCGCGGTTGCGCCCACGCGCAACAGCACACGCGGGTCCGAGCGCGCGTCGAGTTTTATTTTTTGTGCGCCAACGAGAGAGAGGCAGTGCTGCGCGAGCGAGT
Source organism: Okamejei kenojei (assembly GCA_035221665.1). NCBI lineage: Eukaryota > Metazoa > Chordata > Chondrichthyes > Rajiformes > Rajidae > Okamejei > Okamejei kenojei. The sequence goes on along the minus strand of JAVHYY010000869.1, from coordinate 73,832 downwards.
GGCGCCACACAGCGACGAGATCGTGAGCTAACGAATTCAAGAAGCGAAGCAAGCAAAGATACAAAGACGACGAGAGAGTGCGCGAACAGTGAAGGACAATACCGAGACGGAGTGGGAAAAGCAAAGAAAGAACCGAGAGTGAGCGGAGGCGCGAACCAACAGAGAGCTCGAGTGGAGAGTGAGCGAAAGACGAGAAGAGCGGGAGAGCGAGGGAGAATAAGAACGAAGAGAGCGTGAGAGACACAAGGAGCGGTGAGCGCCACTGCGAAGGAGAGAGAGAGTGGGAGAGCACGAGCCAGAGAGCGCGCGCGCGAGTGAGCCCCAAACGCGCTAACAGAGAGAGTGAGAGTCAAAAAGAAGCACGGAGAGAGATTGTGTGAGACAAAGCGCCACGGGATCACCGCGAGAGCGTGAGGGCAAACGAGAACCCGACGAGAGAGCGTGAGATAAACGAGAACCCGAGACACCGCGAGTGTGAGCACCCCGAGAAACGATACGCGCGCGCGGGAGGGCCCTCAGACCGCGGAGCGTGAGAGCACAGCGAGAAAGAGAGAGAGAGAGTGGGCGGTGAGCGTGCGAGCAAACGCGCGCGTGCGCGCCCCAGCGCGCGCGCGCGTGAGAGAAACTCAGCGACCGCGCGCGAGCGAGAGCGAGTGGAGAGAACCCGAGCGAGCGCGAGAAAACAGCGAACATCGAGCGAGAGACGGGTGAGAGCAAAGGAGAAAAGAGAGGCAGAGAGAGCCCAAGGAGATCATGACCCCAGAGGCGATTGAGAGAAACAGTGAGAGAGAGTGAGCGCAAGTAGAGAAAAAGGAGAGAGAGTGAGCGGAAACAGTGGACAAACCGCAGAGCGTTGTGTTCTCTGAACAAGACGCACGAGCGCATGAGCGAAAGAGACGGCGAGCGTGCCAGAAAAAGAGAAACTGCGAGCGACGAGCGGCGCGAGGTCGAGCCACAGGGAGACCAGCGTGAGCAACACGCGCGAGAGAGCCAAGCAGAGAAACAGAGCGCAGGGTGAGCGACAAAGAAGACCGAAAAAAGAGCGAGAGTGCGCGTCGACGCGCACATAGACAGGATGAGAGCTATGAGAAACCGAGCGCGAGAGCCCCGCACCCAATGTCCCAACATAAGAGCGCCGTGCGAGCAAGCGAGTGAGAACCCACGCGACAAACGGGCGCGCGCAGCGAGGGAGTGAACCAAGTCACATGCTCGCGAGAGTGCGCGACCAACGAACGAAAGAGTGAGAGAGCGAACACGAGAAACAGAGAAAAAGGGAGAGAGGTGAGAGACACAGCGACGGTGCGTCGCCAACTAAGCGAGAGTGTGCGCACCCGCGCGCGCGAGTGCCGAAACGCGAGCGCGTGCGGAGAAAAAAGACGCGAGCCGTGAGTGCAACACGAGACCCCGAGAGAGTGCAGAGCACAGGGAGAAATCGCGAAGAAGAGCTGGTGATTGCGCGACCAAGCCAACTGCGAGAGCGTGAGTGCACACGCGAGCGAGCGGAGGACGCAGAGACGCGGACGAGGAAAAGAGAGCGAGCGCGGACGCGCGCGGCGGCGCGCGCGCGGACCTGAGAGCGGGCGAGAGGCAGCGGGCGAGAGCGGCGAGAGAGCGGCGCGCGCGGAAAACCGAGCGCGCGCGAGACCGAGCGAGAGAGAGGAACACGCGCGAGCGCGGCCACAGAGAGCGAGAGGAAGAGCGCGCGCGAGAGCGAGAGCGTAGGGTGACCACAGGCCCGCGCGAGTTGCGCGGGCCCGCAACCAGAGCGAGGTGCGAGAAAAAGAGAAGAGAGAGCGGGAGAGTGCGAGTGCGAGACAAGAGACACAAGCCAGAGAGCGCGAGCGAAAAAAAGAACCCATCGCGCAGCGGTGCGACAGACAGCGAAAAAAGAGAAAACCGCGCGACGAGAGTGAGATAAAAGCACCGCGCGCGCGAGCGAGTGCAGCGACAGAGAGGACAAGCGCTACCCGCGAACGAGAGTGAGCCCAACACAGCGCGAGAAGTGCGCGAAACTGCGCGACGAGAGAGTGCGAGAGCCCGCGCCCAGCGGGGGGAGCACCCGGAGGGAGGAGAGCGATCCACCTCGCCCGCCGCGCGCGCGCGCGAGCCCAGTCTCCACCCCGATCGCGATCTCGCATCCTCCCCCGCGCTCTACATCTCACCCCTGTTCCTCTCTCTCCTCTAGCTCTCCCCTCTCTCTCTATCTCTCCCTCTCTCTCTCTATCTCTACTCCTTCTCCTCTCCCCTCTCTATCGCCTCACCAATCTCCCCCTCTGCTCTCTATCCTCCCCTCCCCCCACCTCTCCTCTATCTTCTCTCTCTATCTCTTCCCCTCCCCCCTCTCTCTATATTTCTTATCTCTACCTCCCATCTCTCTCTCTATCTCTACCCCTCTCCCTCTATCTTCTCACCCACTCGCCCTCTCTCTCGCTCTCTCTCTCTCTCTCTCTTTTCTCTCTCTCTCCTCTCTCTCTCTCTCTCTCTCTATCTCTCCCTTCTCCCCTCCACCCCCCCCCCCCCCCCCCCCCCCCCCCCCCCCCCCCCCCCCCCCACCCCCCCCCCCCCCCCCCCCCCCCCCCCCCCCCCCCCTTTCCCCCCCCCCCCCCCCCCCCCCCCCCCCCCCCCCCCCCCCCCCCCCCCCCCCCCCCCCCCCCCCCCCCCCCCCCCCCCCCCCCCCTCTCTCTATAGTCTCTCTTCTCTCTCCCTCTCTCTCTCTCTCTCCTCTCTCTCTCTCTTCTCTCTCTCTCTCTCTCTCTCTCTTATCTCCCCTGTCCCCTCCCCCTTCCTCTTGCACGTCTCTCTCTTCCCCTTCTTTCCCTCTCCAACTCTCTCATTTTTCCACCCTACCCCTCTTTCTCTCCCCGTCTCTCCACCCCCTCTCTCCATTCCTCACTCTCTCCCTCCCTCTGCCCTTCTACCCGTCCTCACTTCCCCACTCCCCCTCTCTCTGCCCCCTCTCCTCTATATCTGCTCTCCTCTCTCCCTTATCTCTTACCCTCTCTCTCCTTCCAATCTCTTTGCTCTCTCTTTCTCTTCTCCAACCATCTCTCTCCCCTTCCCTCTCTCTCCTCCCCTTTCTCTCCCCCCACTCTCTCTTCCCCCTCTTTCTCTTCCCCCCCTCTCTCTCTCCCTCTCTCTCTGCTCACTCACTCTCGCTCTATCTCTTCCCCTCCCCTCCACCCCCTCTCTCAATTTCCTCACTCTCTTCCCTCCCCTCTGCCCTTCTACCCCTTTCACTTCCCCACTCCCCCTCTTCTCTGCCCCCCCCCTATCCCTCTAATCTGCTCTCAACTCTCTCCCTATCTCTATTACCCTCTTCTCTCCTTCTATGTCTTTGCTCGCTCTATCTCTCTCCACACAATCTCTTCCCTTCCCTCTCTCTCCCCTTTCTCTCCCTACTCCCTCTCCCCCACTATCTTCTCCCCCCTCTCTCTCTCTCCCTCTCTCTCTCTGTCTCACTCACTCTCGCTCTATCTCTCTCCCGTCCCTTCCCCCTTTATTATCTATTGCTTCCCACCCTCTCTCTGCTTCTCTCTCTTCTCCTCCCTGTTCTCCCCTTTTTCACTCTCTCTCCTCCACAGCTCTCTCTCCCCTCCCCCCCTCTCTTTCTATCTCTCTCTCTCCCTATCTCCCCCACTCTCCCCCTCCCTCTCTCCCTCTTTTCCCCTCTTATTGTTTATTGGCTCTCCCCTCTCTCTCCCCCCTCTCTCTCTCTGTCCCTCGCCTCTCTGCACGCCCCTCTCTCTCTGCCCCCTTCTCTCTCCTCTCCGCCCCTCTCTCTCTCTCTCCCTGCCCTCTCTCTCTCCCTCTCTCTCTCTTGCACCCTCTCTCT
>JAVHYY010000869.1:0-67500 GCA_035221665.1 Okamejei kenojei | reverse complement strand
CGCCCCTTCTGACCTGTCCACTCTCTCTCCCCTCTTCTCCCTTTCCCTCTCCCCCTCTCTCCCCGCCTCAGCTTTCCTCTTTCACACTCTCTCTTCCCCAACCCCTCTCCTCCTCTCTACCCTCCCTACCCCCTCTCTCTACCCCCACCTCCCCCTCTCTCGCCCCCGTCTCTCTTCTCCGCTCCCTCTCCATCTCCATTACCCTCCCCCCTCTCTCCATCTCATGTCTCTCTCTCCCTAACCTGTCTCCCCATTCTCAGATCCCCCACTCCCCCACTCTCACTGCCGCCCTCTCCCTCTCTCTTATCTGCACTCTCTCTCTCCACTGTCTGTTCTTACCCTCTCTCTCCCTTCTATCCTTTGCTCTTATCTATCCCTCTCCACTATCTCCCCCTTTCTCTCCCCCTTTATCTCCCCACAATCTTGTCTATTGTCTCTCCTCCCTCTCTCTGTCACTCCACTCTCTCTATCTCTCATCTCACCGTCCCTCTCCCCCTTTATTATATATTGCCTCTCCCACCACTCTCTCTGCCCTCTCTCTCTCCCACTCTGGTCTCCCCATCCCCTCTCCCCTCCCTTCGCCGCTCTCTCACCTCCACGCTCTCTCCCCTCTCTCCTTTCCCTCTCGCCCCTCTCTCCCCCTTCAGCTTTTCTCTTTCCACACTTCTCTCCCCCCAACCCTCTCTCTCTCCCCTCCCCTACCCCTCCCCTCTCCCTACCCTCTTCGCCCCGTTCTCTCCCACCACCCCCCTCTCCCTCCCTCTCTCGCTTACCATTTTCCCTCCCCCCCTCTCTGCCCCTTCCCTCTCTCTGCTCTCTCTCTTCCTATCCTTACCCCTCTGCCCCCTTATCTCTACTCTGCTCTATCTCTCTCCACTATCTCCCCTTTCTCTCCCCCCCCCCCTCTCTCTCCCCCCATCTCTCTCTCCCTCTCTGCCTCTGTCACCACTTCTCTATCCTCTCTCTCTCCCCCTTTATTTATATTGTCTCCCCACCTCCTCTCTCTCTGCCCCCCCCCCTCTCTCTCTCGCCCACCTGCTCTTCTCCCCTTTCTCTCTCTCCATCTCTCTCTTCTCTCTCTCTGCCCCTCTCTCCCCCTGCCCCCTCTCTCTCTCTCTCCCCGCTCTCCCCTTTCCCTCCCTCTCTGTCCCTCTCTCTGCCCCCTCTCTCTCTCTGCTCCCCTCGCCCTCTCTCTGCCCCCCCTCTCCCTCTCTCTGCCCCCCACCCCTCTCTCCCTCTCTGCCCCCCTCTCTCTCTCTGCCATCTCTCCTCTCTCTCTCTCTGCTCCCTACTCTTCTGCCCCCTCTCTCCTCTCTCTCTGCCCCTCTCTCCCTAATCTCCTCTCTCCTCTCTGCCTCCCCTCTCTCTTCCTCTCTTCTCTCTCTCTGCCCCTCTCTCTCCCCTCTCCGCCCCTCTCTCTGCTCCTCACTCTCTCCACCCCTCTCTCTCTCTCCCTATCTTTCTCTCTCTTGCCCCCCTCTCTCTCTCTCCCTCTCCCTCCCTCTCTCCCCCCCTCTCTCTCTCTCCTCTCTCTCACTGTCCCTCTCATCTCTCTGCCCTTTCCCTGTCCTCTGCCCCTCTCTCTCTCTGCCCTCTCTCTCACTGTCCCTCCCTCTCAACTCTCTCTGCCCCCTCTTTTCCCTCAACTCCTCTGCTCCTCTCTCTCTCTGGCCCTTCCCTATCTCTCTCCCTCTCTCTCTCTAATCTCCTGCCCTCTCTCCTCTCTGCCCCTCTCTCTCCTGGCCTCTCTCTTGCTCTCTCTCTCTCTCACCGCCCCTCTCTCTCTCTGCTCTCCTCCTCTCTCCCTCTCAACTCTCGTCCCCTCTCTCTCTCTGACTCCACTCTCTCTCTCGCTCTGCCCCCTCTCTCTCTCTCTCCCTCCGACCCTCTCTCTTCTCTCTCTCCGCCCCTCTCTCTCTCTGCCCCTCCTCTCTCTCTCTCGCTGCCCCTCTCTCTCTCCCTCTCACTCTCTCTGCCATCTTTCTCTCTCTGCCCTCTGCTCCTTCTCGCTCTGCCCCTCTCTCTCTCTGCCTCTCTCTGCCCCTCCGCCCCCTCTTCTCTCCGCCCCTCTCTCTGCCCCTTCTTTCTCTCTCTTCTGCCTTCTCTCTGCCCCGATTCATCTCTCTGCTCCCTCTCTCTCTCTGCCCTCTTTCTCTCTCTCTCTGCCCGTTCTCTCTCCGGCCCTCTCTCCTCGTCCTCTGCCCCTCTCTGCTCCTTCTCTCTCTCTCTATCTCTCCTTGCCCTCTCTCTCTGGCCACGTTCTCTCTCTCCTCCCTCCACTCACTCTCTCTGCCCCTCTCTCTCTCTCTGCCCAACCCTCTCTCTCTCCCTGCCCCATCTCTCTCTCTCTCTCTCTTCTCTCCGCCCTCTCTCTCTGCCCTCTCCTCTTCTCTCTCTCTCTCTCACTCCACACCCCTCTCTCCCCTCCCTCTCTCTCTCTTTGCCCCTTCTCTCTCTCTCTCCGCTCCTCTCTCTTCCTTCTCTTTCTCCGCTCCACCCTCTCCCTCTCACCCTCTCTCTCTCTCTCTGCTCCTCTCTCCTCCTCTCATCTCTCCCCCACTCTCCTCTGGCCCCCATTCTCTATTCTCTCTCTCTCTGCCCCCTCTCTCTCTCTGCTCCTCTCTCTCTCCTCCCTCTCTCTCTCTTTCACTTTCTCTCTGCCCCTCTCTTCTCCCTTCTTCTCCGACTCCTCTCTCTCTCTCCGCACACCCCTCTCTCTCTGCCCCCCTCTCTCTCTCTCTGCTCTCTCTCTGCCCGCCCTCTCTCTCTCTCTCTCTCTCTCCCATTCTCTTCTCTCTGGGCTGCCACTATTCCTCGCTCCGTCTCTCGTTCCCGCACTCTCTCTCTCTGCCCTCTCCACTTTGCCCCATCTCTCCCTCTCTCTCTCTCCTCTCCTCTCTCTCGCTCCCTCTCTCTCTCCGCCCCTCCGCCCCTCTCTCCCACTCTCTTTCTCTATCTCTGCCCACCTCTCTCTCTCTCTCTCCCTCTCTCTCTGCCTCTCTCTCTCTCTCAGCCTCATCTTCTCTCTCTTCGCCCATCTCTCTGCACCTCTCTCTCTCCCTCTCTCTTCTCATGCCCTTCATCTCTCCTTTCCTCTCTCTCTCTTGCCCCTCTTTCCTCTCTCTGCTTCGTCTCTCTCTCTCTACTCTCTCTCTCCTCTCGCTCCTCTCTCTCTTCTCCCTCTGCCGCTCCGCCCATCTCTCTCTCTCTCTCTCTTCTCTCTCTCTTCTTCTCCGCTCCTCTCTCTCTCTTGTGCTCCTCTCTCTCTCTCTCTCGACTCACTCTTCCGCCCCCCCTCTGCCCATTCTCTCTCTCTCTCTCTCTCCTGCTCTCTCTACCCTCTCCTCTCTTCTATGCCCCTCTCTCTCTCGCTTCTTCCCCTCGCTCTCCTCTCCTCATCTGTTCTCGCGCCCCCCCCCTCTCCCTCCTCTCTCGCTCACTCCTCTCTCTGCCCCCGTCTCTCTCTCTGCCCATCTCTCTCTCTCTCCTCATCTCTGCCACTCTCTTGCTCCTCTCTTTTCTTCCCTCTCTATGCCCACCCTCTCTCTCTCTTGCCCCTCTCTGCTCTCTTCTCTCTCTGCCCTCTCTCTCTCACTGCTTCTGTTCCTCTCTCTCTGCCCTCTCCTTCTGCCCCTCTCTCTATCGGACCTCTCTCTCTCTCTCTCTCGCCCTCTCTCTCTCTCTGCTCTCTCTCTCTCTTTCTCTCTCTCCGCCCTCTTCTCTGCCCATCTCTCTCTCACTCTCTCCTGCCCCTTCTCTCGCTCTCTGCCCCCTCTCTCTCTCTGCCCTCCTCTCAAGCCCTCTCTCTGCCCCTCTCTTCTCTCATCTCTTCTCCGCCCTTCTCTCTCTCTCTCTCCCCCTCTCTCTCTCTCTCCTCTCCGCCCTCTCTCTCTCCACCCCCTCTCTCTTTCTCTATCCTCTCCCCTCTCTCTCTTTGCCCCTCTCCTCTCTCTCTCTTTCTCTCGCTCCTCTCTCTCTCTCTCCACCCCTCTCTCTCTCCCTCTACTCTCTCTCTCTGCTCCCTCTCTCCGCCCTCTCTCTCTCCGCCCCCTCTCTCTCTCTCTCCCTCTCTCTCTCTCTCTGCCTGCCCTCTCTCTCTCTCTCTCTCTCTGCCTCCATCTCTCTCTCTCCGCCCCTCTCTCGCTCTCCAACCCCCCCTCTCTCTCTCCGTCCCTCTCTCTCTCCGCCTCTCTCTCTCCCGCCCCCTCTCTCTCCGCCACTCTCTCTCTTCCCCTCTGTCTGACCTCCCCTTCCTTTCCCCTCTCTCTCCCCTTCTATCCCTCTCTATTTCTCTCCATGTCTTCACCTCTCTACTCTCTCTCTCTCCCCCCTCCTCTCCCCCTCCCCCCTCCCTTTCTCTCCCTACTCTCTCTACCGCTCTTTCCTCTCCCCTCTTTCTACTACCTTTTCTCTCCGCCACCTTCACCCTCTCTCTCCGCCGCCTGTCCCTCTCTATCCGCTCTTCTCCATCTATCTCCACTATCCCTCTCCCTCCTCTCTCCCCTCTACCATGTCTCGGTACTCTCTCCCCTATCTGTCTCACATCACTCTATCTCTCTCTCTCTAGCTCTCTCTCTCTCTCTCTGTCTCTCTGTCCTCTCCTCTCCACTATCCTCCTCTCTCTTTCCCTCCCTCCCCCCTCTGCCCCTCTCTTGTCTATTGTCTCTCCCCCAACTCTCTCTCTCTCTCTCTCTCCGTCCCTCTCTCTCATTGTTATCTCTCCCCCTTCTCATCTCTCTCCCCATTCCCCTCTCTCTCTCTCAACCGCTCGCCCCTCTCCACACTCTCTCTCTCCTCTCTCTCCCTTTTCCCTCTCGCCCCTCTCTCCCCCCTCAGCTTTCCTCTTTCCACACTCTCTCTCTCTCCCCCAACCCTCTCTCCTCTCTCTCCCCTACCCTCTCTCTCTTCACCTACCCCTCTCTCGGCGGCCCCGTCCTCTCCCTCCCCCCCTCTCTCCATTCCTCTCTCTCTCCCTCTCTACCATCTCTCCCCCACTCCCCCTCCCCTCCTCACTGCCCCTCTCCTCTCTATCTGCTCTCTCTCTCTCCTATCTCTCTACCCTCTCTCCCCTTCTATCTCTTTGCTACATTCTATCTCTCTCCCACTATCTACCCCGTTCTACTTTCTCCCCCCACTTTATCTCCCCCATCTCTTCTCACCCTCCCTCTCTCTGTCACTCACTCTCTCTATCTCTCTCTCTCCCCGTCACCTCTCCCCCTTTATCTTATATATTGCCTCTCCCACCACTCTCTCTGCCTCCTCTCCCTCTCCCACCCTGTCTCTCCCCTTTCTCTCTCCCACATCTTTCTTTCTTCTCTCTCTTTCTCTCCCCGTCCTCTCCTCTCTCCTCCCTCTCCCCCTTTCCCTCCCTCTCCTAGTCCTCTCCTCTGCCCCTCCTCTCTCTTGCCCCCTCCCTCTCTGCCCCCCCTTCTCTCTCTGCCCCCCACCTTCTCTCTCTCTCTTGCCCCCCTCTCTCTCTGCCTGCCCATTCTCTCTCTGCCCCCTCTCTCTCTGCCCATTCTCTCTCTGCTGCCTGCCCTGCTCTCTCTCTGCTCTCTCTCTCTCTGCTCCCCTCTCTCTCTCTCTCTCACCTTCCTCTCTGCCCCCTCCCTCCCTCTCTCTCTCTCTCCGCCCTCCTCCCTCTTCTCTCTCTGCGGTCCCTCTCTCCACCCCTCTCTCCTTCTCCCCCCTCTTCCTCTCTCTGCTCCTCTCTCCCTCCCCTCTCTCTCTCAGCCCCTCTCCCTCCGCCCCCTCTCTCACTGTCGCTCTCTCTCTTCTCTGCCCCTTTTCTCTCTCTCTCTCTCTCTCTGCCTCCCTCTCTCTCCTTCTCCCTCTCTCTCTGCCCCTTCCTCCCTCCCTCTCTCTCTCTCTGGTCCTGTCTCTCTGCCCTGTCCCTCTCTATCTCTGCTCTTCTCTCTCCTCACTCTCTGCTGCTCTCTCTCTCTCTCCGCCTTCCTCTCTCTCTCGTCTATTCTCTCTCTCTGCCCCTCCACCTCTCTCTCTCCGCCCCCTCTCTCACTGTCCTCTCTCTCTCTCTGCCCCTCTCTCTTCTGTCTCTTCTTCTGCCCCTCCTCTCTCTCTCTGCTTCTCGCTCCTTCTCTCCCTCTCTCTCTTCTCTATGCCCCTCTCCTTCTCACTCTCTCTGCATCTCTCTCTCTCTCTCGTGCTTCCCTCTCTCTCTCTATCTTCTCTCTCTCTCTCTCTCTCTCCCCACCCCTCTCCTCCTCTGGCCCCTCTCATCTCTCTGCCCTCTCTCTCCCTCCGCCCTCTCCCTCTCTCTCTCACCGCTGCTTCTCTCTCCCTCTCACTCTCCGCCCACTCACTCTCTCTCTGCCCTCTCTCTCGCTCTGCCCCTCGTTCTCTCTCTGCCCTCTCTCTCCTCTCTCCTTGCCCCTCGCTCTCTCTCTCCGCCCCTCTCTCTCTGCCCTCCCTCTCTCTCTCTCTCTGCCCTCTCTGCCATCTTCTCTCTCCTCTGCCCCCGTTTCTCTCTCTGCCCCTTCTCTCTCATCCCTCTCATCTCTGCCACCTCTCTCTCATCCCTCTCTCTCTCCCGCCCCTCTTTCTCTCTCCATCTGCCCCGTTCTCTCTCCCTCTCTCTCTCCGCCCTCTCTCTCTCTCTCCGCCCCTCTCTCTCCTTTTTGCCCCTCTCTCTCTCTCTCCTCTCTCCTCTCTCTCCGCCCCTCTCTCTCTGCCCCTCTCTCTCTCCCTCACTCCCTCTCTGCCCCTTCTCTCTCTCTCTGGCCCCCTCTTCTCTCTCTGACCCTCTCTCTCTCTCTCTTTCTCCGCCCTTCTCTCTCTCTCTCCGCCCCCTCTCTCTCTCTCTCTCTCCGCCCTCTCTCTCTCCACCCCCTCTCTTTTCTCATTCTCTTTCCTCTCTCTCTCTTTGCCCCTCTCTCTCTCTTTCTCCGCTCCTCTCTCTCTCTCTCCACCCCTCTCTCCCTCTCCTCTCTCTCTCTCTCCTCTCGCCCCCTCTCCGCCCCTCTCTCTCTCCGCCCCTCTCTCTCTCTCTTCCTCTCTCTCTCTCTCTGCCTCTCTCTCTCTCTCTCTCTCTCTCTCTCTGCTCCATCTCTCTCTCTCCGCCCCTCTCTCGCTCTCCAACCCCCCCTCTCTCTCTCCGATGTCCCTCTCTCTCTCCGCCTCTCTCTCTCCCCGCCCCTCTCTCTCCGCCACTCTCTCTCTTCCCCTCTGTCCTCCCCTTCCTTTCCCCTCTCTCTCCCCTTCTATCCCTCTATATTTCTCTCCAGTCTTCACCTCTCTACCTCTCTCTCTCTCCCCCCCTCCTCCCTCTCCCCCTCTCCCCCTCCCATTCTCTCTACTCTCTCTCTCCCTCTCCCCTCTTTCTACCCTTTTCTCTCCGCCACCTTCACCCTCTCTCTCCGCCCGCCATGTCCCTCTCTATCCGCTCTCTCTCCATCTATCTCCACTATCCCTCTCCCCTCTCTCCCCTCTACCATGTCTCGGTCTCTCTCCCCTATCTGTCTCACATCACTCTATCTCTCTCTCTCTAGCTCTCTCTCTCTCTCTGTCTCTCTGTCCTCTCCTCTCACTATCCCTCTCTCTCTTTCCCTCCCTCCCCCCTCTGCCCCTCTCTTGTATATTGTCTCTCCCCACTCTCTCTCCTCTCTCCGTCACTCTCTCACTGTTATCTCTCCCCCTTCTCTTCTCTCTCGACCATCCCCTCTTTCCCTCCTCTCTCGCCCCTTCTCTCCACTCTCTCGCCCCTCTCTCTCTTTCACTCTCACCCCTCTCTCCCCCCTCAGCTTCCCTTTTTCCACACTCTCTCTCCCCCAAGCCTCTCTCCTCTCTCTCCGCGCCTCTCTTTGTCTTTCTCCGTCTCTTTCTCTCTCTGCATTCTCCCCCCTCCCTCATGTCTCCAGCGGTGAATGTGAGGGGCCGGAGCCCGGAGAGGACAGACTGCGGCCGCCTCTGCGATGGATGGATGGATGCGCTCAGCTCAGGGCGGGGATTTATGAATGAGCCGAAGCACTGAGGTGAGCGGATATTTCACCGCGCTCTTCAGCTGCTCCCTGAACTTGGACTGGGTCGCCGCGTAAATAAATGTGTTGGTGCAGCAGCTGGCATTACTCAGCAAGTACCCGACGTTGTTAAAGATGCGTTGAGAATCATTCCGACGATTTCCAATTCCTGTGATCTGATAATAGGCGAAGTTTACAACATACGTCAGCCACAGGAGGATGAAGCTGCCGGAGATGGTGAAGAGTAAAACCACAGACCTCCTCCTGCTCTCCATCTCCGGGTCACTGCGGTTCCCCCCCTTGCTCTCACCCCTCAGCCCCTTACGGACCCGACTGGCCACTAAAATGTGGCGGACTGTCAGAGCGTTGAGCAGCAGGATTACAGCGAAAGGGAGGAGCGGAGTTAAAACCTTGTCGATCCAGTCAAATGCCACCCACCCGGGGTCAGTGTAATAACTGGCCACCGGGGTACAGGCCCATGGGACATTGTCGATGATTCTCCAGGGTTTATATATGAAGTAGCGGGGAATGTTTATCACACAGAGCAGGACGCCGGCTGTTGCCAGAACCACAGCCGCAGTTTTCCCGGTGCAATATTTAGTTTTCAGCTTCTGGCAACAAATGGCGACAAAGCGATCAAAGGTGAAAGTGACGGTGAACCAGACAGAACAGCGTGTGGCTGCAGACGCCAGCACAGTAATAGCACTGCACACAGGGGTGTGGGACATGAAAGTCCTGTAAAAGTAATGACGTCGGAGCTGATACAAGATGACCTCGTTGAAGAGTACCAGTAGATCGGCCGCTGCCATGGCCACCAGGTAGCGAGTGGTGCAGGTGGAGAGGCCGCACTTTCCCCGGGACAGGATCACAATCGCCACTAAATTCACTGCGGGCAGAAAGACAAGGGAACGGACACTGTGCATTTACACAACACGGTCTCCGGGGCTGACTAATCACCGGCCCGACTTTCAGCTCAAGATTAGGAATGTTGGAGTCGGTGCGCGGCTGCTGCAAGTTTAACGATGTCAGAGCCGGCTGTGACTGTGCCCGACCCGCCTGCCTGCCTGCTTCAGGGGAGGAGAGATAAGGCGACGGGTGGGTGGGGTAAAGGGCGGGGAGGGAAGGAACGAGCAGCCACCCACCCGCTACAATAGGCGCAATGGTCCTTTCTCTAGTGAACCCTGCTGCTGCTCACAGTCTCTGATGGGGCCGCTTTCACAGACTTACCCGTGAGCGGCCGGCCGCATGTAACCGGGGCTGTGGGAACTCGGCATCTGATGGGGACGAGGAGGCTTCCAGAGGGAAGGCAGGGACCACATGGAATCCGGCAGCAGAGTGGCTCCGTTAATGGATTCATTCCACAGTGAGTTCAGTTCAGTAACAACACACACACACACACACACACACACACACACACACACGCCGGTAGATCCGCGGCCACTGGTCCAGGAGATAGATCCAATTATTGACCGACAGGCTGTGGAATCCGACTGTGACAGACAGACTCCACAGTGAGTGAGTGAGACACCGTGTCCGCAGGAGCGGCTGTTCACTCTGATCAATAACTCACACACAGTGAACTTCACGATGTGACCCCCTCTGTCCCAGTCACACCGTCCTGGAGAGCTGCCTGCCCGCCTGCCCACCTGTCCCGAGCACTGGTACAGCTCTGGGCAAGGTGGCACTGAAGGCAAGAACCACATTCTAGTGGCTCCCGGTCGGCAGCAGAAGCAGCAGCAGCAGCAGTGAGAGAAAAAGTGGCTTCGTTTCAGCTGTCTGACAATAAGGCCAATCACAGCAGCGTTAATTCACAAATATGTCACTGAGGGGATTGATATTCTTCACATATTCTTGGGAACGTGTAACATGATGAGAATTAGGTCAACGCCAGTTAACTCACGGATGGAGATATAAAACTTGAATTGTTCTGCTCACTTACCAGGGAGTCCAACGGCAACAATGATCACGTACAGGATTTTCTCCACGGCGTGATATTCCCGATAATACCCCATGTTCTCTGCCCAGCGACGTGTCCCCGTGAGCTACCGGTAATGTATCAGAATGAAATGCTGGGGCAGAACATTCCTGGAGATTTTATACAATTTTCCGTCTCCATCGGGACAGTGAAGTTTCAACAGAGTTTAAAAATAGAGATTTAGAAATGATTCACAAACCGATGACATCAGCCGAGTGAAATCCCTGCTGAGACAGAGAGGCTGTGGTTTATTCAGGGAATTGATTGAGAAACTACAAAGACTGGGAATTGTGGCGATACTTACTGAGGGATGGAAATTGGGAGCGGCGGCATTGTTCCAGCAAAGGGGATATTGTTTCGAACTACATCAGATCCAACTCTCCACCTCATGTTGTTTGTCTGATTTCCTTCAATCCGTTTCACTCAGCAAGGAAGGCAATGCCAAATTCCAGGGACCCTCTCAGGGCTTCTGGTGCCCAGTTTGAAGTTAGACTGGACTGGGCGACCTTTGTCCACAGGTTGGGGAATTAGTTCAATGGATCACTTCGGACTAAAATGTCCCCCCCACGCTGCTTCACCACTCAATATGATCGCGGCTTCACTGACTGTGACCTCAACCCCACACTCCCGCTGACTGACCCCGGGAACCATTCGCTCCCTGCTTGCTTGGAATAGATCTGACTATACCACGGGACAATAACATTCTCTGCCTTCCTTCATCACCTCTGAGGCGGCACGACCCACAGACTCACGACACTCAGAGAACAGAAACATTGCCGCCTCAGAATTGTCCAAAACCGAAATAAAACGGCGAATGATGCAGCACCTCTCCCTCCTCTCTTTCTCTCTCCCTCCATCCTTACTGATGTCACTCTCCCCGAACTGTTACTCTCTCTCATACGCTCTCTATTCCCCCTCACTGGTCTGCTCTCTCTCCGTCCACTGATGGTGTTACTGATGGAGGGACTGAAATGGGGCAGAACTGACGCAGTGACACACTGTGGAGGTACTATGGAGGGACACACTGTGGTACTGATGGAGGGACACACTGTGGTGGTACTGATGGAGGGACACACTGTGGTACTGATGGAGGGACACACTGTGGAGGTACTGATGGAGGGACACACTGTGGTGTTACTGATGGAGGGACACACTGTAGTACTGATGGAAAGAGACACTGTGGTGGTACTGATGGAGGGACACACTGTGGTGGTACTGATGGAGGGACACACTGTGGTAGTACTGATGGAGAGACACACTGTGGTGGTACTGATGGAGGGGGTGTTAAGATGGCGGGACACACACTGTGGAGAGACACCCTGTAGTGGTACTGATGGAGGGACACACTGTGGTACTGATGGAGAGACACGCTGTGGTGGTACTGATGGAGGGACACACTGTGGTGGTACTGATGGAGGGACACACTGTGATGGTACTGATGGAGGGACACACTGTGGTACTGACGGAGGGACACATTGTGGTGGTACTGATGGAGGGACACACTGTGAGGCAGTACTGATAGAGTAACACACTGTGGGTAGATCTGATGGGGTGACATAATCTGGGGTAGTACTGATGGAGTGACACACTGTGGTGGTACTGATGGAGGGACACATTGTGAGGCAGTACTGATGGAGGGACATAATCTGGGGTAGTACTGATTGTGACTGATGTTCTTATCTGTATTCACTGTGATTGAAGATAGGGGTTCAGGAGATAATAGAAATGCACTCACGAGCTCTCCCCGAGACATTCAATGCCGTCGGAAGTGAAATCTTCCAAACACAGTCTCTTGATTAATAGTTTCTTTATTGTAGTGATAATACGGTGAGATATTCATCCAAACTTCTTCTAGTAAATGTGCATTTTGATCTAACTCGTAGACAAACTGGTGCATGATCGAAAGCTGTGACCTCTCCACCATGCATATTCAAAATTAAAACTACTAGCCAATCTGCGCGAGAACCCAAGCCGCAAACAAGCTTCAGACTAGGTATAAATCCAACCCACATAACTACAGGAAGATACCATTTAAAGTAAACGGGTTATACTGAATTAAGCTAAATGGTCACTGCAGTATTGTTGCACTGATATATTGTGGGGCAGTAGCGATGGAGTAAAACACCGGGGATGTAGTTAGATTGGTGGGGACGCATGTGAGACGGCTGCCCTGCCAGCAGCGTGTTAGTCTATTTTTCTATTTTTTAGTTTTTTTTTGTTCTTTTTCTAGTATGTCCAAATGTGTATTTTTTAATGTTTGTCTGTGTGTCGTGTGTGGGGCGTTGTGTGGGTAGGTGGGGGGTAAGGGGAGGAAAACGTTATGGCAGACCCTGATTCACATTATACGTCGATGGAAGTGCATCTATCGGACCATAAGTCAAAGTCTTCCTGGACATGCTATGTGAATCAGAATGGGAATAGTATAGAGGCAGCTCAACTGCCTTCGAAAGACCATTATCTGCCCAACAAGCGGAAGCTGTTTGCCTTAATAAGCGCCCGTATCGTAGGGAGACGAATTCTAGAATACATGTTTACACTGACTCTAGATATGCGTTGGAGAGTGGTCCATGACTTGGGCCAGTTGTGTGAGAAAAAGAGGATTCTTAACTTCCGCGGGAACACAGATATGCCACCAGAAATTAGGTGTCAGATATGTTACAAGCATTAATATTGCCGCAAAGATTTCAGTGATGAAATGTAGTGCACATTACTAAGGGCCAAATCCCAGTAGATATAGGAAATCGTCGTGCTGACCAAAATGCTAAAGAGATGTCCCGGGAGCGCAGAGTGGTTCCACCTACAATGATCAGGCAGAATGAAAGTGTAAATAAAGATAAGTCTCCCGCGGAAAAAGCCAATGCCACTATCCAAGGACATTATTAGGTTACAGGAGGACGCTCTGATAAAGATGTAAAATTGAGGGGGAAGCAACTTGGTTGCATAATTGATTGTATATCAAGATTGTGGGTAACCCCGGCAGGCCAGACATGTATGTCCGATGAACTTGCAATGTGGGTTATTGAATGTGTAAACTTTGCAACTCGCTGTGGTGTTAAGCACCGGCGATACACTATTGGTACTGGTGACATCCGAGTTTGCAAACACTGGCGCAGAGGATTAGCAGCCATTGTCTGATCTGTCAGCAACATTATCCCGGGAATGCGAGAGCTGTGGATGGTGGGGGAAAAGCGCCCTGACCCATAGGTCCCTTTGGAAACCTCCAGATGGACCACATTGAGTTGGAGAGATGTCAGGGATACAAATATGTGTTAGTAATTGTAGAGTTATGTAGCAAGTGGATTGAAGCCTACCCTACACTGGACAACAAAGCCTCTACAGTTGTTAGAGTACTCATGAGAGCGATTATTCATATATATGGAATTACTATTCGCCTAAGTTCAGATAATGGTCCTCATTTTGTAGGACAATAAATTAAGAATACTGTGAACAAATGGGCATCCAGCAACAGTGCCTGTCGATAGCAAGCTGCTGGTCTTATCCAACGAGCTGATCAGACATTAAAAACCAAACTTGAAATCTGAAACATGGGCTTGCTGGTTTAAATTACTTCCGTAGCATTAACCATATAACCATATAACCATATAACCATATAACAATTACAGCACGGAGACAGGCCCTCTCGGCCCTTCCAGTCCGTGCCGACCATTTGTTTTCCCCTAGTCCCATCTACCTGCACTCAGACCATACCCCTCCATTCCCTTCACGTCCATATACCTATCCACTTTACTTTTAAATGTTAAAATCGATCCTGCCTCCACCACCTCTGCCGGAAGCTCATTCCACACAGCCACCACCCTCTGAGTAAAGAAGTTCCCCTCACGTTACCCTAAACTTCTGTCCCTTAATTCTCATTGTCATGCCCTCTTGTTTGAATCTTCCCTACCCTCAATGGGAAAAGTTATCCACGTCAACTCTGGTCTATCCCTTTCATCATTTTTAAAGACCTCAATCAAGTACCCCCTTAACCTTCTGCGCTCCAAAGAATAAAGACCTAACTTGTTCAACCTTTCTCTGTAACATAGTTGCTGGAACCCTAGGCCAACATTCTAGTAAATCTCCTCTGTATCTCTCTATTTTGTTGACATTCCTATAATAGGCGACCAAAATTGTACACCATACTCCAGAATTGGTCTTACCAATGCCTCGTAATTTTAACATTACTTCCCTACTCCTATATTTCAATGCTCTGATTTATAAAGGCCAGCACACCAAAGGCTTTCTTTACCACCCTATCTACATGCGATTCCACCTTCAGGGAACTATGCACAGTTATTCCTAGATCCCTCTGTTCCACAGCATTCCTCAATTCCCTACCATTTACCATGTACGTCCTATTTTGATTTGTCCTGCCAAGATGTAGCACTTCACACTTATCAGCATTTTAAAACTCCATCTGCCATCTTTCAACCCACTTTTCCAAATGGCCCAAATCTCTCTGTAGACTTTGAGAATCTACTTCATTATCCACAATACCACCCATTAATTTGCCCACCACTGACGTCAAACTAATAGGTCTATAATTGCTAGGTTTATTCTTTGAACCCTTTTTAAACAATGGAACAACATGCGCAGTACGCCAATCCTCCGGCACTATTCCCGTTTCTAATGACATTTGAAATATTTCTGTTCTTAGATTTGCTCCTGCTATTTCTACACTAACTTCCCTCAATGTCCTAGGGAATATCCTTCAGGACCTGGAGACTTATCCACCTTTATATTTTTTCAAAAGTGTCAGTACTTCTCCTCTTTGAATCTCATAGTTTCCATAGCTACTCTACTTTTTTCCCTTACCTCACAGAGTTCAATATCCTTCTCCTTGGTAAATACCGAAGAAAAGAAATTGTTCAATATCTCCCCCATCTCTTTTGGCTCTGCAGATAGCTGTCCATTCTGGTTCTCTAATGGTCCAATTTATCCCTCGTTTTCCTTTTGCTGATTAATATAGCTGTAGAAACCCTTTGGATTTACTTTCACCTTTCTTGCCAAAGCAACCTCAAATCTTCTTTTAGCTTCCTAATTTATTTCTTAAGATTCTTTTTACATTTCTTTATACTCCTCTCGAGCACCTCATTTACTCCATGCCTCCTATTAAATATTGTAGATATCTCTCTTTTTTCGAAACCAAGTGTCTAATTTCCCTTGAAAACCATGGCTCTTTCCAATTTTTACTATTTCCTTTCAACCTAACAGGGACATAAAGATTCTGTACTCTTACAATTTCCCCTTTAAATGTCCTCCATTTCTCTTCTACATCCTTCCATGAAAACAAAGTGTCCAATTCACTCCTTTAAAATCCTCACGCATTCCTCAAAGTTAGCCTTTCTCCAATCAAAAATCTCCACTCTAGGTCCTGTTTCTGACTCGCCTCCATAATTATTTGAAACTAATGGTATTGTGATCACTGGTCCCGAAGTGCTCACCAAACGCATACCTCCGTCACCTGTCTCTGCCTCATTTCCTAACAGGAGGGCCCAGCACTGCCCCTTCTCTGGTCGGTACCTCTATGTACTGCTGCAAAAAACTATCCTGCACACATTTTACAAACTCCAAACCATCCAGCCCATTTACAGAATGTGTTTCCCAGTTTTTGGGGAAATTGAAAAATCTCCAACAATTACTACCTTGTGCTTACTACTAATATCTGCTATCTCCTTACATATTTGCTCTTCCAATTCTCGCTCCCCATTTGGCGGTCTATAGTACACCCTAAAGTATTGCTACACCGTTCCCACTTCTCAGTTCACCCAAATAGCTCCTAGACGAACCCTCTAATCTATCTGCCAAGCACTGCTGTAATATCCTCTTGACAAGCAATGAAAACCTCCACCTCTGGTCCTCCAATTCTATCACCGGAAGCAACGAAATCCTGGAATATTTTGTTTCCAATCACAGCCCTCCTGCAACCATGTTTCACTGATTGCCACAACATCATATTTCCAGGTGTCAATTCCAGGCTCTAAGTTCATCACCTTACTTACAATGATCCTAGCCTTTAAAATATGCACATTTTATAAACCCACCATCCTTTATTCTCTGTCTATTATCTTTTTCATCTTTCTCGCCTACATTTTGGGTCGAGTGCTTCCCTTCTCTGTCTCTTGACCCCACACCCTGTCCCTAGCCCCCTCTACCCGAGTCCCTCCCCCCAGCTTTTAGTTTAAAGTCTCCCCAGTAGCCTTTGCAAATCTCCCTGCCAGGATATTGGTCCCTTCGGGTTCAAGTGCAACCCGCCCTCTGCGTACAGATCATGCCTTCCCCAAGAGAGGTCCAAGTGATCAAGAAACTTGAATCGCTGCCCACTGCACCAGTCCCTCAGACCACGCATTTAGCATCCACCTCATTTCATTCCTACTCTCACTGTCACGCGGCACAGGCAGTAATCCTGAAATCGTTACCTTTTACTCCTTCTCTTTAACTTTCCCCCCAACTCCCTAAATTGTCCCTTCAGGACCTCGTCACTTTTTATGCCTATGTCATTGGTACCTATGTGTACCACAACATGAGGCTCCTCTCCTCCCTTATCAGAATCTTTTGGACACGTTCTGACACCATGCGAGACCCTGGCACCAGGGAGGCAAACTACCATCCGGGTCTCCGACTGCGTCCACAGAATCGCTATCGACCCCCTAACTATAGGAGTCCCCTATTACAATTGCCCTCCTCTTTTTGCTACCCTTCTGAGCATCAGCGGTCGGTCTCTGTGCCGGAGGCCCGGCCGCTGTTGTTTCCCCAGCTAGGCTGTCCCTCCAATCGTACTCAAACCCGAAGTACCTATTTTCCAGTTGTACGGTCACAGGGGTACTCTCTAGACCCTGCCTCTGACCCTTGCCTTGCTAACCGTGACCCACTTGTCTGCCTCTGGGGTTTGGGAGTGACTACCTCCCTGTAGCCTTCTCTATGTACCTTCTCCTTTCCTGACCAGACGGAGGTCGTCGAGCTGCTGCTCCAGTCCTAACACGATCTTTAGGAGCCCCATCTCGGATACACCTGGCGCTGATATGTACGTCTGGAGGGCCTATCAGAGTCCCTGGACTCACATTGGACATCAGAAAGGTACATGCCTGGCCTCATACTGCCCCCCTTACACAGGATACAATAGCAACACAATATAAATCACTACAAACTGCTGGGATCTGACTGTAAAATCAGCTGCTTCCCTAGTCCACTTCCACCAATCAGCTGGCTTACCCTAGTCCATTCCCACCATCAGCGGCTTCCTCAAAAAACCCCCTTCTCCAAATGTTAATGTTGGGATTTCGGTAAAAAACAAGCCCGCGCTTGATTTTATAGCTTACCGGTGGGTGTCGCTCTCCCCCTCCTTCTCTTCCAACCTGCTCCTGTGGGCCTCTGAAAAAACCAGCCCCGCGCTTGATTGTATAGCTTACGGTCGGGATGTCCTTCTCCCCCACCTTCTCTTCCAACGGCTCTGTGGGCTCTGAAAAAAACAAGCCGCGCGCTTGATTTTATAGCTTACCGGTCGGGTGTCGCTCCTCCCCCTCCTTCTCTTCCAACGGCTCCTGTGGGCCTCTGAAAAAACAAGCCCCGCGCTTGATTTTATAGCTTACCGGTCGGGTGTCGCTTCTCCCCCTCCTTCTCTTCCAACGGCTCCTGTGGGCCTCTGAAAAAACAAGCCCCGCGCCATTATTCCAGCTACGCACTGTACCAGCAGGAAGAGCACGATTGAGTCCGGCAGAAATCGTGTATGGCCGCCCACATCGAACCCCATGGAACGAAAATTCCCCAAAGGTTGTTAATTTTCATCATATGACAGTAGAGATGACTGATTATGTATTATCCTTGACCGGAGTAATGAGGGATTTGAATTACAGATTATTGAACTACCACCTTTAGCTACTACATCTAAGGTTGAACCTGGTGATTTTGTTATGGTAAAGAATTAGGTAAGAAAGGCGATGGATGCCCGGTGCGATGGCCTCTATCAGTTATCCTTACAAACCCCCCATTTGTTGAAGGGCACAATGGTTGGCTCCACTTTCTACCATCGTAAAATTGTCAGTAGTAAGACTTAGTAATTTTCTTTTAATAGTAAGATTACACGAGAACATACCAGTTTGAAGTTTGATTCTTGATTTCATGAGGGTGATTACGTGAAAGAAGACCCTCAGGCCGCATGCGCCGTCAATCTTCAAAGCAGCGGTACGAAATCACAAATAGCAAACACCAAAGTGACATAGTAAATGCGTGACTCGAGAACTACAGATGATCTTTTCTGAGAGAGGGTGTAATGGAGAACTTGTTTCAGATCTGTTTAACAACTCGTTATCAGAGTTGAACCGATAGCATGATTCCCTTTTGTTTGCAGTCTTAGAGCTCTCTATAAATGAGTATTGTCAAATACCATTTAAAATGAACTGGAAAATGTTCCTGTAATCTGTACCGTATTAAATGTACATTAAACATTTAAACAAAAACACTTCTGCTGCCCTAAATAGGAATGCCGCTGCTTTTCTGGGCGCATCCAGCACACTGCAGTAAGCACTTTCATGGCTTGATGTGACAACCTGAGGCATAAGTCATCAATTAAAGAATGTGTAAGTCAATAATTGTTTTACTGTGCAATGGCCGGTCTCCTGAAACCACAGTTTGAAACCAGCAAGTTCTTTTTTTTTTTGGATAGCGTTATTACCGTTGAGCCATAATGCCTGATGAAGCAGGCAACATGGACGCTTGGCCAGTCGACAGTCCGAACCCAAGTGAGTCTTGCTGATGTATTAAGACCGCTAATAAGGCAAAAATGAGGAAGACATAAAGAAATTCCCCTTTTGAAGTGAGAGTGTATTTCTCCGCACTGTTGTGCCACCCTATTTTACAATCAGAGCATAAACATGCACCAACATTCGATGTAGTATTTGCACCATACGTTCAATAGAGACTTGAGAGCCAACACTCATTCTGTGTTATCATCTATCTGAAGGATGATACTCAGTGGCAAGGGAGATTTAGGTAATTATTACGGATACCTGTACTGATTAGCATTGTGACTAACATATGTCACCATAGTTAGGAGCAGCAACTTGAATTTGAGCATGTAAGAAATTGTATATTCGGTCAATAGCCCCATACAATGGGGTGCTTCTAGTGTATATATATTTAGTTTGTACCAGAATTGAAGAATTGGTAATCGTGCAAACTCAATACTTCCAAAGTAGAGATGGTTTCGGAACTTCTCATATTAGAGTCCTTTAGCATCAGTCTATAATAACTGAATTCGACCAACCACACTATGTAGCGAGTTTCAAGTTCAAGTTCAAGTTCAAATGAGTTATTGACATGTTCAGCAATGTTGAATACTGTTATTTCATAATTGTGACTGAGGTAGCTTCAGTGACAATAGCATAAGGATGTTTAAAATGGTCTAATTGTACTTACAATATTATCAGTTCCTTGATTTGCTCGGCTGAACAAAGCTTTGCCATATTTGCAATTACTCTTGATGAAGAATTTAGTTTTGTAACAGATTGCTATAATCAATCTCTTGCCAACGGGCGGGAGTCAGGCTAATAAAATTAAAGGTAAATCCAATGACAACAAAAACAGTGTATCCCATACGAAAAAAGCGATACTGTTATATTGCAGTTATATTGTCTTTGAAACCTCTGTAATGGGATTGTCATAGCATGGATCTCTGACCCTTATGAAATCTGTTGTTAGTCTGAAAAAATCAGTTTTAATATTCAGAAAACTGTCCATATGAAACATAGAAACATAGAAATCTAGGGTGCAGAGTAGGCTCCATTCAGCCCTTCGAGCCTGCACCGCCATTCAATATGATCATGGCTGATCATCCAACTCAGTATCCCGTACCTGCCTTCTCACCATACCCTCTGATCCCCTTAGCCACAATGCCACATCCAACTCACTCTTAAATATAGCAATGAATGGCCTCAACTACCCTCTGTGGCAGAGAGTTCCAGAGACCACACTCTTCTGTGTGAAAAAAGTCTTTCTCATTCTTCGGTCTTAAAGGATTTCCCCCTTATCCTTAGCGAGTGACCCTTGTGCTGGGACTTCCAACATCGGGAAAAACAATCTTCCTGCATCTAGGCCTGTCCAACTTAAGAATTTTGTAAGTTTCTATAAGATCCCTCTCAATCTCTAATTCCAGAGAGTATAACCGCAGACAGTATTAAGACAGTCCTGACATCCCAGGAATCCGTCTGGTGAAACCTCTCTGCACTCCTCTATGGCAATAATGTTCTTCCTCCGATTTGGAGACAAAACTGTACGCAATACTCCAGGGTGTGGTCTCACCAAGACCCTGTCAACTGGAAAGAAGAACATCCATAGCTCCTGTACTCAAATCCTTTTGCTATGAAAGCTAATATACCATTCGCCCTTTTTTTTTTTTTTTTCACTGCCTGGCACCTGGCAGGGCCTACTTTCAATGACTGGTGTACCATGACTCCCAGGTCTCGATGTCATCTCCCCTTTCCTAATCGGGCCCATTTAAATTAATAGTCTGCTTTCCTGTTTTTGCCACCAAAGTGGATTAACTCCATTTATCCACATTTATACTGCATCTGCCAAACATTTGCCCACTCAACCCAGCCTATCCAATTCACCTTGCGTCTCCTAGCATCCTCCTCACGCTTACACTGCCCCCCAGCTTAGTGTCACGCAAGCTTGGAGATATTGCCTTCAATTCCCTATCCAGATCATTAATATATAATGTAAATAGCTGGGGGTCCAGCCACTGAGCCTGCGGTACCCACTAGTATGCCTTGCCATTGTGAAAAGGACCCGTTTACTCCTACTCTTTGCTTCCTGTTTTGCCAGCCAGTTCTCTCTTACACATCAATACTGAACCCCTAATACGTTGCTTTAAGTTTGTATACTAATCTCTTATGTGGCCTTGTCGAAAGCCTTCTGGAAGTCCAGATATACCACATCCACTTGTTCTCCCTTATCCACGCTACTAGTTACATCCTCGAAAAATTTCCACCAAAGATTCGTCAGACATGATTTACCTTTCGTAAATCCCATGCTGACTTTGTCAATGATTTCACACGTTCCAAATGTGCTGTAATCCCATCTTTAATACGACTCTAGCAGTTTTCCACGACCGATGTTAGACTAACTGGTCTGTAATTCCCCGTTTTTCTCTCTCCTCCCTTCTTAAAAAGAGGGGTTACATTTGCTACCCGCCAATCTCAGGAACTACTCAGCATCTAAAGAGTTTTGAAGATTATCAACTAATGATAAACTATTTCCTGAGCGGGGGTACTTCCTTAAGTACTCTGGGGATGCAGCCTATCTGGCCTGGGATTTATCGGCCTTTAATCTAGTCAATTTACCCAACACCACTTCCCGACTGACCTGGATTTCACTCAATGCCTCTTAGACCCACAGTCCTGCTATTTCCCACGGCCATCCTGAGTCTCAGTGTCAAGCATGCTACAGACCGTCTTGGTGTCTGCCTCCAAGAGGGAGACCTTGTAGCATGTATGGAACAAATGCTTGTATTTTGGGCTGGTCGTTTAATACGCCCGGTGAGGAATTCATCCCCGACTCCGTGGGCCTTGCTATCCGAGCCCCGGGTTAGAGATCAAACTCCCGATCAGTGGCGTAAACAGATTATTGTGTGAACTGGAGCAAACCCTGTTCAGGCGGTGCATTGGCGCTGACTTTCGTAAAGTCGGCGCTTTTTGACATGAAATAGCATGCACAGTGCTGGCTAGCAACGCTTCCCTTCGTATGCCGGTAATGTAACAATGAACACTGCTGTTCAGGTGTGCTAGATGGTCTCCCGTAGGCCCGCACTATTACACATGAAGCAGCCCTGACAAGCGCTGCTGGCGCGGCCTGTCCCATAGGCCCGCACTATTACACATGAAGCAGCCCTATCCCAGGCGCTGCTGGCGCGGCCTGTCCCTGCATGTTTCGCAGCTCCCGGCACACTCGTCGAGCTGCGAAACATGCAGGAAACCCTCTGTGAAAAGACGCTCCTGCCTGAAAAATCCTGGTAATTAAAAACAAACTTACCTCGAGGTTTAACTTATCGCTGGCAGGAGCTCTGTCCTGCCAGTCTGGTGCTTGCGCTAGTGCGGCTGACGTACTGACGCGCATGCGGCCTGACGGGTATTCTTCATGGAATCACTCACGTGACTCCGAAGTAAAATTATTTTTTAACACACATACTTTGTTAAATGGTCAAGAATGAAGTATGTGACGTGATTGGCCCAAGAGAATCCACGACATGAATATCGGGAGGGTGGAAACCTATTGGTCAGAGTCTTAGATCCACGCCATGACAAGGTGGGAAGTGGAGACGATGGCACAAATTCATCATCATCTCGGTTGAGATGCTAACTATGGACTGTTGTTAATTTCACCCTGGCTTGTATAAAGATCATGGTAATGAAATTCCTGACGAGAAAAGTTGGTTATCTGAAATATAAAAAGGGGGCAAATGTGAATGTGCAGGGATTAGGGTACTTTGCAAAATGGCAAGTGTCAGTAGAGAGAATGTGGCTTTATGGCAATGACATCACTCTGCAAGTTGCTGAGAGACCCATGGGGACCTAGCTGGCTTTACTAAGCCCTGGATAGAGGAGCCGAAGGGAGGGTTGAGCGAAGT
The DNA here is from genome assembly GCA_035221665.1 of Okamejei kenojei. NCBI lineage: Eukaryota > Metazoa > Chordata > Chondrichthyes > Rajiformes > Rajidae > Okamejei > Okamejei kenojei. The sequence goes on along the minus strand of JAVHYY010000869.1, from coordinate 44,930 downwards.
CGGTGATGAACGTGTGACGGAGGCGCTGCGTGAGGAGGAGGGGAAGGAGAGTGCTGGGGTGGAAGGGGTAGGGGAGGGGCGTGGAGAGGGAGTGGGGAGGAGACGGTGGAGAGGGGGGGCGAGGTAAGGGAGGAAAGGGGAAATGTGAGGGGAGATAAGGATCGAGGGATTTGGAGGACGAAGGAGGAGATATGGAGCAAGTGTGGAAGGGAGCTTGCGGAAGGGAGTAGTGAGGGAGGAGAGGGGCGAGAGGGGGTCGGTGGGGGTGCGGGAGGTGTGAGAGGAGGATTAGAGGGAGGGGGAAGAGGGAGGGGGAGAGATAGGGGGAGGGTTGAGGATGTGGGATGGGGTGATAAATATGGAAGGGGTGCGCGAGGAGGGGGAGAGGGATGGGGAGGGGAGCGGAAGTGGAGAGAGGGGGAGAGGGAGGGTGTAGTTCAGGAGGAAGGGGTAGAGGGTTTTCAGTTGAGATGAGAGGGGAGTGGTTGGGTGTCCCCCGGCGCAGATGTCGGCCACAGAGGAGGAACAAAGCGAGTACCAGTCCTCGGGGAGTTTCCGGAGGAACATGATACAACGGAACAGTGGGAGATCATGCACAAACGGATCCTTGCCCCATAAACTGGGCAATGAAGTGGGACTGTTGTCACCGCTCCGGGATGTGGAATCAGTCGCCTCAGTTTCAATGGCATCGCTGCTTTGGGCAGGACACCGCAGCCTTATTTCCCAACCAAAGGAAACCGAAACGACCCTCCAGTTAACCTTGCTGCCCTCCCCGTCTTTATTAGCAACGCCGCTCAGCTAGAGGAGGTGTGGTGTGGCGGGAGTACCTGGGACATGTAGACCAATTGAATAAACTACTTTGGTTTATCTTCACTAAGGAAGACATAGATAATCAGCGGAATAAAAAAAATAGAGGGGTCGGGGGTCAAAATAGATGGAGGACTGAGTGAAAATCCAGGTTAGCGGATTGGGATGTTGGGTAAATTGAATAGATTAAAGGCGATACATCCCCAGGGTCCAGTTAGGCTGCATCCCAGAGTACTCAAGTAAGTACCACAGAAAAATAGTGGATGTATTAGTGTAATTTTTCAAAATCTTTAGATTCTGGAGTAGTTCCTGAGGATTGGAGGGTAGTAAGTAACCCCACTTTTTAAAAGGGAGGGAGAAGAGATAACGGGGAATTACAGACAGTTAGTCTAACATCGGAGTGGTGGAGGAAACTGCTAGGGTCAGTTATTATATATGGAATATAGACATTTGGAAAGTGATATTAAATCTTGGACAATTAGGTCAGAATGGATTTACGAAAGGTAAATCATGTTGACGGATCTTATAGAATTTTCGAGGATGTAACTCGGAGCGTTGGATAAGGGGAACCAGTGAATGTCGTTATATCTAAGACTTTCAGAAGCTTGTTGACAATGTCCCACATTAAGAAGACATTAGAATACACCTTAAAGCACACGGTATTGGGGTTCAGTTATGTGTGCATAGAGAACTGGCTGGCAGACAGGAAGCAAAGAGTAGGAGTAACCCCGGTCATTTTCAGAATGGCAGGCAGTGACTAGTGGGGTACCGACCGCTCAGTGCTGGGACCCAGCTAATTACAATATATATTATGATTTGGACGAGGGATTGGAATGCAAAACATCTCCAAGTTTGCGTATGACGAAGCTGTGGCGGCAGTGTTGGAGGGCGAGGATGCTAGGAGGCTGCAAGGTGACTTGGATAGCTGGAGTGAGTGGGGGAAAATGTATGGCGATGCATTAAATGTGGTAAATGTGAGGTTATCCACTTCGGTGGCAAAAAAAACCGGAGGGTAGACTATTATCTGAATGGTGGCGGATTAGGAAAAGGGGAGATGCAACGAGATTTGGGTGTCATGGTACACCAGTCATTGAAAGTAGGCATGCAGGTGAAGCAGGCAATGAAGAAAGCGAATGGTATGTTGGCATTCACAGCATAATGAATTGGAACACTTTGTTTCATGGGAAGGATGTAGAAGAGAAATGGAGGACATTTAAAGGGGAAATTGTAAGAGTACAGAATCTTTATGTCCCTGTTAGGTTGAAAGGAAATAGTAAAAATTGGAAAGAGCCATGGTTTTCAAGGGAAATTGGACACTTTTTCGAAAAAAGAGAGATATCTACAATAATTATAGGAGGCATGGAGTAAGTGAGGTGCTAGAGGAGTATAAAGAATGTTTAAAAGAATCTTAAGAAAGAAATTAGGAAGGCTAAAGCAGATATGAGGTTGCTTTGGCAGAACGGTTGAAAGTAAACCCAAAGGGTTTCTACAACTATATTAATAGCAAAAGGATAACGAGGGATAAAATTGGACGATTAGAGAACCAGAATGGACAGCTATCTGCAGAGCCAAAAGAGATGGGGGAGATATTGAACAATTTCTTTTCATCGGTATTCACCAAGGAGAAGGATATTGAACTCGGTGAGTTAAGGGGAAAGAGTAGAGTAGCTATAACCATATAACCATATAACAATTACAGCACGGAGACAGGCCCTCTCGGCCCTTCCAGTCCGTGCCGACCATTTGTTTTCCCCTAGTCCCATCTACCTGCACTCAGACCATACCCCTCCATTCCCTTCACGTCCATATACCTATCCACTTTACTTTTAAATGTTAAAATCGATCCTGCCTCCACCACCTCAGCTGGAAGCTCATTCCACACAGCCACCACCCTCTGAGTAAGGAAGTTCCCCCTCACGTTACCCCTAAACTTCTGTCCCTTAATTCTCATGTCATGGAAACTATGAGATTCAAAGAGGAGGAAGTACTGACACTTTTGAAAAATATAAAAGTGGATAAGTCTCCAGGTCCTGACAGGATATTCCCTAGGACATTGAGGGAAGTTAGTGTAGAAATAGCAGGAGCTATGACAGAAATATTTCAAATGTCATTAGAAACGGGAATAGTACCGGAGGATTGGCGTACTGCGCATGTTGTTCCATTGTTTAAAAAGGGTTCAAAGATTAAACCTAGCAATTATAGACCTATTAGTTTGACGTCAGTGGTGGGCAAATTAATGGAAAGGATACTTAGAGATAATATATATAAGCATCTGGATAAACAGGGTCTGATCAGGAACAGTCAACATGGATTTGTGCCTGGAAGGTCATGTTCAAACCTTCTTGAATTTTTTGAAGCGGTAACTAGTGAAATTGATGAGGGTAAAGCAGTGGATGTTGTCTATATGGATTTCAGTAAGGCCTTTGACAAGGTTCCCCATGGAAGGTTGGTTAAGAAGGTTCAATCTTTGGGTGTTAATGGCAGAGTAGCAAGATGGATTCAACAGTGGCTGAATGGGAGATGTTAAAATTGTACAAGGCATTGGTAAGACCAATTCTGGAGTATGGTGTAGAATTTTGGTCGTCTAGTTATAGGAAGGATGTCAACAAAATAGAGAGAGTACAGAGGAGATTTACTAGAATGTTGCCAGGGTTCCAGCAACTATGTTACAGAGAAAGGTTGAACAAGTTAGGTCTTTATTCTTTGGAGCGCAGGAGGTTAAGGGGGGACTTGATTGAGGTCTTTAAAATGATGAAAGGGATAGACAGAGTTGACGTGGATACGTTTTTCCCATTGAGGGTAGGGAAGTTTCAAACAAGAGGGCAGGACATGAGAATTAAGGACAGAGGTTTCGGGGTAACGTGAGGGGGAACTTCTTTACTCAGAGGGTGGTGGCTGTGTGGAATCAGCTTCCAGCAGAAGTGGTGGAGGCAGGATCGATTTTAACATTTAAGAGTAAAGTGGATAGTTATATGGACGTGAAGGGAATGGAGAGGTATGGTCTGAGTGCAGGTAGATGGGACTAGGGGAAAACAAATGGTCGGCACGGACTGGAAGGGCCGAGAGGGCCTGTTTCCGTGCTGTAATTGTTATATGGTTATATATGGTTATATGAGTATAGGAGCAGGGAGGTTCTACTGTAGTTGTACAGGGTTTTGGTGAGACCACACCTGGAGTATTGCGTACAGTTTTGGTCTCCTAATCTGAGGAAAGGCATTCTTGCCATAGAGGGGGTACAGAGAAGGTTCACCAGACTGATTCCTGGGATGTCAGGACTTCCATATGAGGAAAGACTGGATAGACTCGGCTTATACTCGCTAGAATTTAGAAGATTGAGGGGGGGATCTTACAGAAACTTACAAAATTCTTCAGGGGTTGGTCAGGCTAGGTGCTGGAAGATTGTTCCCGATGTTGTGGAGGTCCCAAACAAGGGGTCACAGTTTAAGGATATAAGGGGGAAATCCTTTAGGACCGAGATGAGGAAAACATTGTTCACACAGAGAGTGGTGAGTCACTGGAATTCTCTGCCACAGAAGGTAGCTGAGGCTTGTTCATTTGGCTATATTTAAGAAGGAGTTAGATGTGCTCTTGTGGCTAAAGGGATCAGGGGCTATGGAGATGTACAGGATACTGGATACAGGATACTGAGTTGAATGATCAGCCATGAACACATTGAATGGCGGTGCAGGCTCGATGGGCCGAATGGACTACTCCTGCACCTATTTTCTATGTTTCTATGTTTCTCAGTCTGGCCTGTGTGACGGACAGGGCTACATCTACAAATCTCCCCAATTCCCAGATAGAGCCATTCTCAAAACAAGCTGGATGGAATCCTACATTATACTGTCCTTTGTGCATCTACAGATGTTTGGAAGAGTCACTGGAGACATGCCGAGATTTATCAGTCACATCGGGATATAACCGGGTTATAGTGCGCCTTCTGGATTGTTGCATGTATAATGCGCGACAGACAATTGATAGTATTAACACAAAGGGGAAAATGTCAAACATTGATGGTGCAGAGGTGAAAATGATAGGGGGCGCCGCCTTGTATGGTATGGCTGCCCAGCCTGCAGCTGTCTGTGTTTCACTCTTTGTTTAATTTTTAATGAGTTAAAGTATTTTGTTTTGAGTGTATTCTTTTTTATGTGGGGGGTGGGGGGTGGGGAACGGCGAAACTCCTTTTTCTGGTCCGACCTGGTCGGAGAGGCAGCTTTTCTCCGGGCTGGAACTTCGACCCGTCCTCGCGGCCTACTAGCGGGCCTGGAGCGGCGTTTCTTGAGGAGAACGCCTAGAATGTCCGCTTCGGCAGCGGCGCAGCGCTGGAGCGCCATCGCGGGACGGAGCGGGCGATGCCATGCCTGGGTCGCCGCGTTGGAGCTCCGGTGAGCTGAAACCGCCGTCAAAAAAATACATCGCGGAGCCGCGGGTCTGTGGAGCGGCCAGATGCGGGCGGCGGCGCTGAATTCAACATCGGGAGCCAGTGGAGGGAAGCTCCATTCAGCGCGCCCTTGTTGGCTTCGGAAGCCGTGGACTCCGGTAAGGAAGCGGCCTTTCCTGGTGTGAGGGATAAAGTGATTAAACCCCACTATTGTAAGGGGCGTTAAGGAGGATTCAAACCGATAGAGGCCAGGGAGGGGGTTCTGACACAGCTGTGTATAAAAGTTTCCAGACCCATCCTTGAGTAAGAAGTGATAGCATTGTATAGCGGTAGAAGGGAGTGATTTAGATACCTCCCTATCAGTAGAATGGAGTGATAGATGGGACCCTTGTCACTATAGCTTAGCTTTAGAGCTGATATAGGAGAACTGAGAGAGTTCACTTGGAGGTGAGTAAAACTAGGGTAGGTCATGAAAAACGGAGCATGCTATTACAATAAATGAATATTACAACACACCCCTGGTCAAGAAACTGCTCATTACCATGGACATGCGATGTATGATGTCGGAGGTACTGGGGGGACGTACCTACAGGTTGTCCACCTCAGTGTCTGATTGGAGCGGGTCAAAGGAGGGGAGGTTGGATGTAGGATTGTATGTATAAAGGGGGTTTACCCTTCTGACCGGTGTGTCTCAACTTGGAGAGGCACCCAACTCTGCAGACTCGAAAATAAAGAATCTCATGCTTCCACGATTTAGTCTTTGAGTAGTGATTGTGAGCACATTGCATATCGCACAAACTGGGGGCTCGTCCACGATCGCCACTCCGGCTGCTCGGTGGAGGCAAAGAAGGAAGGGAAGGTACACCCTGCTGATTTCAGCAGTCTCTGATTTCCTTGCTTGCCATCAGCGATTTGAGCGAGTGAAATTCGGGGAAAAGACTCAGGAAGCAAGAGGGAGTGTAAGGTAAATGAACAAGGGACAGTCGAGCGATTCTTGTGCACATGACCCGGGTAAGAAAACTGACTATTAGGTATTGCCTGGGCGACCGGGTGTCTGTCGGACGGGAATAGTCCGATAAGATAAAGATAACCGGAACGGGATAAGTAAGAGTCCGGGGGGAAACAGGACAAGGCTCACACTGGTGAAGAGCCGCACATTCTGCCTGATAATCCATTGGCGCGAATGTGGCAATCTTGGGGAGAAGGAAGCCCCGGGGGTAAAGATAAGGAGACTACGATTAAGTTCTGTTATTTTGACTAATCAAAGGATGTGAGTACAAGAGCAGGGAGGTTCTACTGCAGTTGTACAGTGTCTTGGTGAGGCCACACCTGGAGTATTGCGTACAGTTTAGGTCTCCTAACCTGAGGAAAGACATTCTTGCCATAGAGGGAGTACAGAGAAGGTTTACCAGACTTATTCCCGGGATGGCACGACTTCCATATGAAGAAAGACTGGATAGATTCGGCTTGTACTTGCTGGAATTTAGAAGATTGAGGGTGGTCTCATAGAGACTTACAAAATCCTTAAGGGGTTGGACAGGCTAGATGCAGAAAGATTGTTCCCGTTGTTGGGGAAGTCCAGGACAAGGGGTCACAGTGTAAGGATAAGGGGGAAGTCTTTTAGGACCGAGATGAGAGAATCGTTTTTCACACAGAGTGGTGAATCTGTGGAATTCTCTGTCACAGAAGGTAGTTGAGGCCAGTTCGTTGGTAATATTTAAGAGGGAGTTGGATGTGGCCCTTGTGGCTGAAGGGATCAGGGGGTATGGAGAGAAGGCAGGTACAGTATACCGAGTTGGATGATCAGCCATGATCATATTGAATGGCGGTGCAGGCTCGAAGGGCCGAATGGCCTGCTCCTGCACCTAATTTATATGGTTCTATGTTTCTCTGAAATAAATATTGAGTTGTTTCACACAATGTCATTGAAGTAAGAATGGAACTAATGTGATTTGTGTGTAAAACCGGTTTTGTATGAGTGAGGAAGTTTGTATATGTGATAGGTTTGTTTGCTGTAGGCCACATGCTGTAAGGGTAGGTGTGTGTGTTCCTTTAAGAAATTGTAAGCAATGAGGCAATTGTAAGCAACGAACAGCTGTAAGGTAACGGACAACGTTTTGTATCATCGCAACTTAAAAGGGGAAAGATGGAAAATGTAGGTTGCTTGGCTTCTATAGATTTCTTTTCAGTAAAGTTAATTTGGAAAATTGTTAGTCGTATGTATTTAAACTAGGAATTGGAATTTGGGAATTGTAGATAGAATGGTTTGAACAAAATTAGAAATAAGTTAATTGCTGAACAACAAGCAGCTTTTATGGTTTGTTTAGATAAACATTCTGTTTGGAGAAGGGTAATAAATTAATGGGGCCCAGTGGAGAAAAAAAAGGAGTTGGCAGACAATGAGTTAAACATGAGTTAAAGAGGTATTCACGTTTGATCGCCCCTGTTCGACAGAAAAAGTGAAGGTTGTATGGTTTGCTTTAATATGTTGTATTTTACCTGTTTTTAAGATGCAAACAAATGATATATGCACAAAGAAAGATAATACAATAAGTAAGATAACTGCAGTTGAATTGCTAAGTAAAAAGTTCCCTGTATCTAAAGAAAGCACTCTGAGAAATGAGGAGAAAGAAAGGAAATTGGTGAGGAAGTGGCCCAAGGAAGATACTGTCTAGATAAATGTGTGATAAGATGGAAGTGGTAATTATGAATTATATGCCACAGGTAAGTTGGAAAGGTGTGAAAACAGAAGGGAAAGGCAAAAATTATGTTGCAGGCAGTACAGCAAGGGGTAAAGATGAGGGGAGATGAAGGTGATAGAAGGCCGGGTGCTCATGGAGACCGGGGTAGGGGAAGAGGCAGAGACAGAGGACGAGGAAGAGGTGAATGGAGGGACCGAAGTTGGGGTCCACGGGAAAACAAGGAACAAGGATCAGGAGGGTGGTACACGGGGCCATCCCGGTGTTACTATTGTAACGAGGAGGCGCATTTCAAGAGGGAATGTCCCAGGCTACGACGGGAGGTGCAGTCGCACACACTCATGGAGGAATAATAGGGAAGTCGGGGGTCCTGCTCCCTGGGGTGTATGGGATACACAAGGGAACCTCTGGTAAACTTGAAATTAGGACCCCAGGGAGAGGATATGGTATTTATGGTAATTTGGGAGCGGAGAAATCAAGTGGAACTAAGGTACCAGAAGAAATTGGATTGGGTGAAAAACAAATCAGAATCTCGGGGGTAGGGGGGAAAGTGATGACTGCCCCCGAGGTAGAAGGGGTGGTGGTAAAATATGAGAATCGAGGTCAGTGGAATATTTTAAAAGGTAGGTGAATAAATTTGCAAAGAAGAATAAACTATCTAAGGAGTAAGACATTGAGTTGAGAATGAGAAAGAAGGCAGATCAGAAAGGATTAAAGTGGGAAGCAGAGGGATACATTGATGAGACTGCTTTAAAAAGATAAGAGCAGGCCAGACACAGATTATCCTTTGGGGCACCCATAAACTGAGAAGGCTAAGAAATACCTTACCCAATATTCCTGATGGGGCAGGAAATGGATTATGGCTTTGGAGGACGATTATTGGCTATGGGAGATTTGAAGGCACTGTTGGTGAAAGTGATAGGAACCACTAAACTGACAGATCTCCTGAAGATGGCTGGTATAAAAATGCTGTGAACAATGCAATAAACAATGGCATGCTGTTTGACACAGTCAGGCAGGGGGTATGGCAGGCCCTCAGACAAAAATCTAGCAGCCTATCTGGAGAACAAGCTGAAAAGGTGGAGACTGCAAACTGAACAAAAATAGAAGGCAACCAGTTAATGCACACTATATTTTGAACCACTGTGGTGGATGTCATTCCTCCTAAAGTCAAGTCTAGATTGGAGGAGGTGGTGGGATTGTAATCTATTTCCCACCCCTGATTCAGTGATCATTTGGTCAATGAGGTTGAGAAATATCGCAAAGATAGGAAAAGGACTTGCAGACCAGCAGGAAGAAGTGCAGAGAAAAATGATGCAAATGTACCTTGAAGAGCTCAAAAAGAAAGAGCGTGAAAAAGGAAAGACAATGTTGTCAGTAACAACAGACCTGGTTGAAAAGTCTGAAATAAGTGATGCACCGACACACAGTGAGTCCTATAACAGAGCCAAACAGGGGCCAGAGATTCCATGCCAATAATAAATGTATTTGGGAGAGTGTTTCCTCAAATGCCCTATCAGGAGTGAAATCTGGATATAAGCCCAGGCAGAACTGGGGTCCACAAGGGAGGGAGGGATCTCAAGGAAGAGGTCAAGGAAGGCTAGTAAGGAGATAGGTAATGGATAAGGTGTGTTGGGGATGTGAACAGGTACGATAATCAGGAAATAATAATAATAATAATAATAATAATAATAATAATAATAATAATAATAATAATAATATTAAGATAATGGTGAACATAGCTATGGTAAGAACATTAAGAAGAGGTTTTAAATACACCTAGGCTAGATTACGGCAGGGTTTTAAATACTAGCCCCATGATTTTAATCAGATGTTGTAGGCAGATTTGGAAGGTGTTGATATAGTATGTGGATGATTTGTTGGTTTGATCCACAAGTGAGAAGCAATGTGAGAGAGAGAGAGACATTGTAAATATCTTGGAAAAGATGGCACAGGAGGTCATAATGTATCAAGGAAGAAGTTGTTGTTTTGTCAGCAGCAGGTAGAATATTTTGGACAAGTAATATTTAAAGAAGTAAAAGCTATAGCGCAGGATCAAATTGAAGCGATAATTGAAGTTCCCAAACCTCAGACAGTAGAACAGATGATGATGATATTGGGAATGGCAGGATATAGTTCAGACTAGATTGGGATGTATGTTGAAATTGTGATGCCATTAAGAAAAATAATGAAGGAAGAAGGACACACAAGTCTGAGAAATGTTTTGCAATCAGAGCCTTTGAATGAAGGACAAAAAGGTTTTGCTTGTGGATGTTTTTTGTTAAAGAGATCATAATATCGTAGCCGATGAGGTTTACCCGAGGCGCGATTATTTCTTATTAATTGTTAATTGTTATAATAGCAAGTATGCAGGGTTTGAAGATGATGCATCAGGATGAATTAGACTTTAAGGTAATCAAATTTGAAGCTTGCCTGCAATCTTGCTTAGCTCAATTGGCAGGAATTAAGGCTTTAAGAGTAGCATATGTACATGGAGTCTGGCACATGTTTGGAGCAGTAGGGAAACAGAAAGGCTTTGAGAAAAGCAACGGAGACCCCATGCAAAGTTAGCAGTGCCCCCTATGAAATGTTGTATGGGTTACCTTATTTGGGAAAGATAGAAGGAATACCCACCATAGAGGGTAGTGATGTATTATTAAGGAACTATTTACTGGCAGTATCTCATTCCCTTACAGAATTAAAAGCTAAAGGACTATTGGCTCAAAGCCCACCACTCGACTTTCCAATACATGCTGTAAAGGCCGGCGACTGGGTACTAGTCAAGAATTGGAAGGAGGAGAAACTCCAGCCCCGGTGGACCGGCCCATACCTAGTATTACTAACAACCGAGACAGCAGTACGAACAAAAGAAAAAGGGTGGACCCACGCAATCCGGGTTAAAGGACCCGTTGATTCACCCGCTCCTGATAAGGAGGAACAGTGGATGGTGAAGCCAGGAAATAAGCCCCTAACATTAACTTTTAGAAAAAAATAAATGTACAACTAGCAGTGTGAAAGGAGCAGTCGTGGTATTGCTTGCTCTGCATGTAATTATGGTAAAAAGTATTAATAACTGTGATAAATGTTATCATCCTATCAGATACGGAGGGCGGACAACCAGATCATTTACCTATCATTCCCATGTAAACGATGCTTGCTATAACCTGAGGACTAGAACTATTTGTGAGGACGGGGGAAAGACGTATTATAGGGTAGAGAATAGGGGATATGTAGGGAGGTTTGGGTACGTTACCTGTCCAAAGGGGGAGAGATGGGTTTGTATAACTAGGACAGGGCAGTTAGGTCTCCCTTTCCAGGCCTTAAGATGGACATTAGACAAAATGAAGGAGGAAGTAATAACAAGGTTAACGAAAGTAGTAGTCACCAAGCCTCCCCCTCCCCCACCTACTCAGCGTCAATTGCACCAGACACTGTACGAAGAAATAAAGAAGCACATTGAGATCCCTGAAGGAGGGAAAACACCTATTTGTGGACTTGGACCTCCGGATAGCTGGAACCCTGAATGTGACTAACTGTTGGGTCTGTGGCGGACCACTGATGAGCTTACGTTGGCCGTGGAGAGGATCCATTGTTGAAGTATGGGACCTGATGGAGTGGAACCCGACAGTTGGACAAGACCGAGATCCCCAGGCATGGGTCCTGACAGACGCTCCGGTTGTGACTGAGTGTATCGCTGGGTGCTGGGCAAAGGATGCCGTCCTAGTAGGCAGCAGCCCCTGCCAGCGCATCGTCACCCAGTGGCCAAATCAGTCCCGAGTGTAGTGGCCAGAGGAGCCTAAATGGTATCCAACTAAGAAAGACGGGAGAAACTGCACTGTCTGGATGAAGACTGATGGAATGGGATCGACTGGACTATGGAACTGCACCGGGAACAACCCTTATCAAGGAATCCCATTGTTGCGAGACAAATGGAACAAGGTTACCTCAAGCAGACCGGCCCCTGAAGGACTGTTATGGATATACGGACACAAGGCATACTCGGTGTTGCCAACAAATTGGAGCGGGACTTGCTTTATTGGATTTTTTCCTGTTAAACACCGAAGAAGGGCGGTCGCTAGGAACGCCTGTATTTGACAACCTATATCGGAAAAAGAGGAACATAGACATTGGAGAACGGGAAGATGACGAATGGCCACCCGCAAGAATCATCTCATGCTATGGACCAGCCACTTGGGCACAGGATGGATCCTGGGGCTACCGAACCCCAGTATACATGTTAAACCAGATCATAAGACTCCAGGCAGTACTGGAGGTAATTACCAACCAAACTGCGGGGGCACTGGAGATGCTGGCAAAGCAGCAGACACAGATGAGAGCAGCAATATACCAGAACCGGTTGGCCCTAGATTACCTCCTGGCAGAAGAAGGAGGGGTATGCGGAAAATTCAACCTCTCTAATTGCTGCCTAAACATCGATCACAATGGACAGGCAGTGATGGACATATCAGAAGGAATCCGTAAGTTGGCACATATTCCAATACAGAAGTGGAATTCCATTATGGGAACCCGATGGTGGGAGGAACATGGTGGAGAACGGTGGAACTCGTTGTTTCTATGTGCAGAGGCTGGACTGATCTTTATCCCCTGTTGCATCCCTTGTTTTAGGGAACTTATTACAGGGAGTATAAGTCAGATGCAGGCTGTAGTCATGCCTATGGGAGAGATAGGGGAAATACAGAAAATAATGATAATGCAGCCAGGAAAGGTCCAGGATCTACAGGAAAAGGAGATTAGGACAATGTTACTTCAATTCGAACTGAAGGAGCTTGAAATTGAGGTTTAATTAATAGATGCATAGCAAAAGAAAAAGGGAGGATTGTGACAGATAAAGTGATTACACCCCACTATTGTAAGGGGCTTTAAAGAGGATTCAAACCGATAGGGGCCAGGGAGGGCGTTCTGACACAGCTGTGTATAAAAGTTACCAGACCCATCCTTGAGTAAGAAGTGATAGCATTGTATAGCGGTAGAAGGGAGTGATGTAGAGAGATCCCTGTCAGTAGAAGGGAGTGATAGATGGGACCCTTGTCACTATTGCTTAGCTTTAGTGCTGATATAGGAGAACTGAGAGAGTTCACTTGGAGGTGAGTAAAACTAGGGTAGGTCATGAACAGCTGAGCATTCTTAATAAAATAAATGAATATTACAACACACCCCTGGTCAAGAAACTGCTCATTACCATGGACATGCGATGTATGATGTAGGAGGTACTGGGGGGACGTACCTACAGGTTGTCCACCTCAATGTCTGATTGGAGCGGGTCAAAGGAGGGGAGGTTGGATGTAGAATTGTGTGTATAAAGGGGGTTTACCCTTCTGACTTCGGTGTGTCTCAACTTGGAGAGGCACCCGACTCTGCAGACTCGAAAATAAAGAATCTCTTGCTTCCACGATTTAGTCTTTGAGTAGTGATTGTGAGCACATCGCATAGCTCACAGGCCCAATGCACACACAAAGATTATACACTCCAAACAAGATCTAAACATTGCATCAGGGTCAGATTCACTGCACACTGGGGCATGGGCACAATGCATGGAGTCCTGACTGATGCAGAAAGATTATACACTTTAAACCGGGTATAAACATTGCATCAGGGTCAGATTCCCAGCACACTGGGGCATGGGCCCAATGCACACACAAAGATTATACACCCCAAACACGATATAAACATTGCATCAGGGTAGATTCACTGCACACTGGGGCATGGGCCCAATGCACACACAAAGATTATACACTCCAAACACGATATAAACATTGCATCAGGGTCAGATTCACAGCATACTGGGGCATGGGCCCGATACACACAGTCCTGACGGATGCACAAAGAATATACGCTTTAAACCGGGTATAAACATTGCATCAGGGTTAGATTCACTGCACACTCGTGCATGGGCCCAATGCACACAGTACAGACTGATGCACAAAGATTATACACTTCAAACTGGGTATAAACATTGCATCAGGGTCAGATTCACTGCACACTGGGGCATAGATGTAATGCACGGAATTCTGACTGATGCACAAAGATTATACAGTTTAAACTGGGTATTTAGAGAGATATCAACATTAAATAATGGGGCATGGTGGTAATGCAGAGAGTCCTGACTGATGCACAAATATTATACACTTTAAACTGGACATAGACATTGCATCAGGGTTAAATTCACTGCACATGGTCCCAATGCAGAGAGGTCAGACTGATGCAGGAAGATTATACACTTTAAACTGGACATAAACATTGAACAGAGGGATATAAATATTAAATGCTGTGGTGTAGATGTGATGCAGCAAGTATTGACGGATGCAGAAAGATTATACGCTTTAAACTGGGTATAAACATTGCATTAGGGTTAAATTCACTGCACACTGGGGCATGGTTGCAATGCCGAGAGTTCTGACAGATGCACAAAGATTATACACTTGAAACTGGTTATAGACATTGCATCATAGTCAAATTCGCTGCACACTGGGGCATGGTTGCAATCAAAGATCCTAAGCACGGATATAGGATCTTTGCTATCAGATCTTTGGTTGCAATGCAGAGTCCTGACGGATGCAGGAAGATTATACACTTTAAACTGGACATAAACATTGCATCAGGGTCAGATTCACTGCACACTCGTGCATCGTCCCAATGTAGAGAGTTCTAACTGATGCACAAAGATTATACACTCGTGCATCGTCCCAATGCAGAGAGTTCTAACTGATGCACAAAGATTATACACTAAACATTATATAAACATTGCATTAGGGTCATGTGAGGTATAAAGTGATTAAACCCCACTATTTTAAGGGGCTTTAAAGAGAATTCAAACCGATAGGGGCCAGGGAGAGGGTTCTGACACAGCTGTATATAAAAGTTACCAGAGCTATCCTTGAGTAAGAATTGATAGCATTGTATAGCGGTAGAAGGGAGTGATGTAGATAGACCCCTATCAGTAGAAGGGAGTGATAGATGGGACCCTTGTCACTATAGCTTAGCTTTAGTGCTGATATAGGAGAACTGAGAGAGTTCAGTTGCAGGTGAGCAAAACTAGGGCAGGTCATAGACAACTGAGCATACTTAATAAAATAAATGAATATTACAACACACCCCTGGTCAAGAAACTGCTCATTACCATGCACATGTCTGGACATGCGATGTATGATGTGGGAGGTACTGGGGGGATGTACCTACAGATTGTGCACCTCAGTGCCTGAATGGAGAGGGTCCGAAGGGGAGGTTGAATGTAGAATTTTGTGTATAAAGGGGTTTACCTTTCTGACTTCGGTGTGTCTGAAATTAGAGAGGCACCCGACTCTGCAGACTCGCAAATAAAGAATCTCTTGCTTCCGCGATTTAGTCTCTGAGTAGTGATTGTGAGCACATCGCATATCTCACAAAGTGGGGGCTCGTCCGGGATCGCCACTCCGGCTGCTCGGTGGAAGCACAGAAGGAAGGTAAGGTGCACCCTGCTGATTTCAGCAGTCTCTGATCTCCTTGCTTGCCATCAGCGGTTTGAGCGAGTGATATTCGGACAAGAGACTCAGAAAGCAAGAGGGAGTGTCAGATAAATAAACAAGGGACGGTCGAACGATTCTTGTGCACAAGACCCGGGTAAGAAAACTGACTATTAAGTATTGCCTGGGCGACCGAGGGTCTGTCGGACGGGAATAGTCCGATAAGATAAAGATAAACTGAACGGGAAAAATAAGAGTCGGGGGGGAAACAGGACAAGGCTCACACTGGTGAAGACCCGCACATTCTGCCTGATAGTCCGTTGGGGCGAATGTGGCAATCTTGGGGAAAAGGAAGCCCCGGGGGTAAAAGATAAGGAGACTACGATTAAGTTCTGTTATTTTGATTAACCAAAGGAACCAATAAGGGGGAGTTCAGTCTGGTGTCACTGCACTGTACAGAATATTCAGAGTATCACTCAGATATTGCAAAAATCTAAGGAAAATCAAAGTGCCAAATGTTTTGAGTACGAAAAGTTAAAAAGGAAGGAGCAGCACATGAAAGAAATATTGAGTTGTTTCACACAATCTATAGAAGAAACTCATATTGGTCAGGTACATGAGCAGTTAGAGCAAAATATGTTAATTTTTGAAACTTTAATCTGTGTAGGAAATTGCATAATTTCATTGAAATAAGAATGGAACTAATATGATTTGTGTGTAAAAAACGGTTTTGTATCAATGAGGAAGTTTATATATGTGATAAGTTTGTTTGCTGCAGGCCACTTGCTGTAAGGGTAGGTGTGTGTGTTCCTTTAAGAAATTGTAAGCAATGGGGAGGTTACGAACAGCTGTAAGGTAACGGACAACGATTTGTATCATCGCAACTTAAAAGGGGAAAGTTGGAAAATGTAGGTTGCTTGGCTTTGTTGATTTCTTTTCAGTAAAGTTAATTTGGAAAATTGTTAGTCATATGTATTTAAACTAGGAATTGGAATTTGGGAATTGTAGGGAAAATGGTTTGAACAAAATTAGAAATAAGTTAATTGCTGAACAACAAGCAGCTTTAATGGTTTGTTTAGATAAACATTCTGGTTGGAGAAGAGTAATAAATTAATTGAGCCAAGGGGAAAAAAAGGAGTTGGCAGACAATGATGTCAATAATGGGAAGTTTATTTACGTCAGAAGAAAGACAGACGGTCAGACACGCAGGAATAAAGATCTGGGAAAAGGGGCTGCAGCCTCAGGGGGTAGCAGCAGACGCAGGTCAGCAGTTACTAAAGGTTAATTTCGTAACCAAGTCATGGCCAGATATTAGAAAGAAACTGGAGAAATTGGAGGATTGGAATGACAAACCATTAAATCAATTGTTAACAGAAGCTCAGAAAGTATACGTACGACGGGATGAGGAAAAACAGAAGGGAAAGGCAAGAATGATGTTGCAGGCAGTACAGCAAGGGGTAAAGAAGAACGGAGATGAAGGTGATAGAAGGCCGGGTGCTCATGGAGACCGGGGAAGGGGAAGCGGCAGAGGCAGAGGACGAGGAAGAGGTGAATGGAGGGACCGAAGTTGGGGTCCCCGGGAAAACAAGGAACAAGGATCAGGAGGGTGGTACACGGGGCCACCCCGGTGTTACTATTGTAACGGAGAGGGTCATTTCAAGAGAGAATGTCCCAGGCTACGGCGGGAGGTGCAGTCGTACAAACTCATGGAAGAAGAATAAGGAAGTCGGGGGTCCTGCTCCCTGGGGTGAATGGGATACAAACGGGAACCTCTGGTAAACTTGAAATTAGGACCCCAGGGAGAGGATATAGTATTTATGGTAATTCGGGAGCGGAGAGATCAAGTGGAACTAAGGTACCAGAATAAATTGGATTGGGTGAAAAACAAGTCAGAATCTCGGGGGTAGGGGGGAAAGTGATGACTGCCCCCGAGGTAGAAGGGGTGGTGGTAAAATATGAGTATCGAGGTCAGTGGAATATTTTAAAAGGTAGGTGAATAAATTTGCAATGGAGAATACACTATCTAAGAAGTAAGACATTGAGTTTAGAATGAGAAAGAAGGCAGATCAGAAAGGATTAAAGTGTGAAGCAGAGGGATACATTGATGAGACTGCTTTAAAAAGATAAGAGCAGGCCAGACACAGATTATCCTTTGGGGCACCCATAAACTGAGAAGGCTAAGAAATACCTTACCCAATATTCCTTATGGGGCAGGAAATGGATTATGGCTTTGGATGACGATTATTGGCTATGGGAGATTTGAAGGCACTGTTGGTGAAAGTGATAGGAACCACTAAACTGACAGAACTACTGAAGATGGCTGGTATAAAAATGCTGTGAACAATGCAATAAACAATGGCATGCTGTTTGACACAGTCAGGCAGTGGGTATGGCAGGCCCTCAGACAAAAATCTAGCTGCCTATCTGGAGAACAAGCTGAAAAGGTGGAGACTGGAAACTGAACAAAAATAGAAGGCAACCAGTTAATGAACACTATATTTTGAACCACTGTGGTGGATGTCATTCCTCCTAAAGTCAAGTCTAGATTGGAGGAGGTGGTGGGATTGTAATCTATTTCCCACCCCTGATTCAGTGATCATTTGGTCAATGCGGTTGAGAAATATCGCAAAGATAGGAAAAGGACTTGCAGACCAGCAGGAAGAAGTGCAGAGAAAAATGATGCAAATGTACCTTGAAGAGCTCGAAAAGAAAGAGCGTGAAAAAGGAAAGACAATGTTGTCAGTAACAACAGACCTGGTTGAAAAGTCTGAAATAAGTGATGCACCGACACACAGTGAGTCCTATAATAGAGCCAAACAGGGGCCAGAGATTCCATGCCAATAATAAATGTATTTGGGAGAGTGTTTCCTCAAATGCCCTATCAGGAGTGAAATAAATCTGGATATAAGCCCAGACAGGACTGGGGTCCCCAAGGGAGGGAGGGATCTCAAGGAAGAGATCAAGGAAGGCTAGTAAGGAGATAGGTAATGGATAAGGTGTGTTGGGGATGTGAACAGGTACGATAATCAGGAAATAATAATAATAATAATAATAATAATAATAATAATAATAAGATAATGGTGAACATAGCTATGGTAAGAACATTAAGAAGAGGTATTAAATACAACTAGGCTAGGATACGGCAGGGTTTTAAATACTAGCCCCATGATTTTAATCAGATGTTGTAGGCAGATTTGGAAGGTGTTGATATAGTATGTGGATGATTTGTTGGTTTGTTCCACAAGTGAGAAGCAATGTGAGAGAGAGAGACATTGTAAATATCTAGGAAAAGATGGCACAGGAGGTCATAATGTATCAAGGAAGAAGTTGTTGTTTTATCAGCAGCAGGTAGAATATTTTGGACGAGTAATATTTAAAGAAGTAAAAGCTATAGCGCAGGATCAAATTGAAGCGATAATTGAAGTTCCCAAACCTCAGACAGTAGAACAGATGATGATGATATTGGGAATGGCAGGATATAGTTCAGACTAGATTGGGATGTATGTTGAAATTGTGATGCCATTAAGAAAAATAATGAAGGAAGAAGGACACACAAGTCTGAGAAATGTTTTGCAGTCAGAGCCTTTGAATGAAGGACAAAAAGGTTTTGCTTGTGGATGTTTTTTGTTAAAGGGATCATAATATCGTAGCCGATGAGGTTTACCCGAGGCGCGATTATTGCTTATTAATTGTTAATTGTTATAATAGCAAGTATGCAGGGTTTGAAGTGATGCATCGGGATGAATTACACTTTAAGGTAATCAAATTGGAAGCTTTCCTGCAATCTTGCTTAGCTCAATTGGCAGGAATTAAGGCTTTAAGAGTAGCATATGTACATGGAGTCTGGCACATGTTTGGAGCAGTAGGGAAACAGAAAGGCTTTGAGAAAAGCAACGGAGACCCCATGCAAAGTTAGCAGTGTCCCCCTATGAAATGTTGTATGGGTTACCCACAAGGAATACCCACCATAGAGGGCAGTGATGTAGTATTAAGGAACTATTTACTGGCAGTATCTCATTCCCTTACAGAATTAAAAGCTAAAGGACTATTGGCTAAAAGCCCACCACTCGACTTTCCAATACATGCTGTAAAGGCCGGCGACTGGGTACTAGTCAAGAATTGGAAGGAGGAGAAACTCCAGCCCCGGTGGACCGGCCCATACCTAGTATTACTAACAACCGAGACAGCAGTACGAACAAAAGAAAAAGGGTGGACCCACGCAATCCGGGTTAAAGGACCCGTTGATTCACCCGCTCCTGATAAGGAGGAACAGTGGATGGTGAAGCCAGGAAATAAGCCCCTAACATTAACTTTTAGAAAAAAATAAATGTACAACTAGCAGTATGAAAGGAGAAGTCGTGGTATTGCTTGCTCTGCATGTAATTATGGTAAAAAGTATTAATAACTGTGATAAATGTTATCATCCTATCAGATACGGAGGGCGGACAACCAGATCATTTACCTATCATTCCCATGTGAACGATGCTTGCTATAACCTGAGGACTAGAACTATTTGTGAGGACGGGGGAAAGAAGTATTATAGGGTAGAGAATAGGGGATATGTAGGGAGGTTTGGGTACGTTACCTGTCCAAAGGGGGAGAGATGGGTTTCTATAACTAGGACAGGGCAGTTAGGTCTCCCTTTCCAGGCCTTAAGATGAAATGGAATCGACTGGACTATGGAACTGCACCGGGAACAACCCTTATCAAGGAATCCCAGTGTTGCGAGACAAATGGAACAAGGTTACCTCAAGTGGACCGGCCCCTGAAGGACTGTTATGGACATGCGGACACAAGGCATACTCAGTGTTGCCAACAAATTGGAGCGGGACTTGCTTTATGGGACTGGTACAAACGGGATTTTTCCTGTTAAACACCGAAGAAGGGCGGTCGCTAGGAACACCTGTATTTGACAACCTATATCGGAAAAAGAGGAACATAGACATTGGAGAATGGGAAGATGACGAATGGCCACCCGCAAGAATCATCTCATGCTATGGACCAGCCACTTGGGCACAGGATGGATCCTGGGGCTACCGAACCCCAGTATACATGTTAAACCAGATCATAAGACTCCAGGCAGTACTGGAGGTAATTACCAACCAAACTGCGGGGGCACTGGAGATGCTGGCAAAGCAGCATACACAGATGAGAGCAACAATATACCAGAACCGGTTGGCCCTAGATTACCTCCTGGCAGAAGAAGGAGGGGTATGCGGAAAATTCAACCTCTCTAATTGCTGCCTAAACATCGATGACAATGGACAGGCAGTGATGGACATATCAGAAGGAATCCGTAAGTTGGCACATATTCCAAAACAGAAGTGGAATTCCATTATGGGAACCCGATGGTGGGATTCCATCCTCGGAGGAACATGGTGGGACTCGTGTTTCTATGTGCGGTGGCTGGACTGTTCTTTATCCCCTGTTGCATCCCTTGTTGTGGGAAACTAATTACATGGAGTATAAGTCAGATGCAGGCTGTAGTCATGACAATGGGAGAGAAAGGGGAAATACAGAAAATAATGGTAATGCGACCAGGGAACGTCCAGGATCAACAGGAAGAGGAGATTAGGACAATGTTACTTCAATTCGAACTGAAGGAGCTTAAAATTGAGGTTTAATCAATAGATGGTAAATGGTAGGGAATTGAGGAATGCTGTGGAACAGAGGGATCTAGGAATAACTGTGCATAGTTCCCTGAAGGTGGAATCGCATGTAGATAGGGTGGTAAAGAAAGCCTTTGGTGTGCTGGCCTTTATAAATCAGAGCATTGAATATAGGAGTAGAGAAGTAATGTTAAAATTGTACAAGGCATTGGTAAGACCAATTCTGGAGTATGGTGTACAATTTTGGTCGCCTAGTTATAGGAAGGATGTCAACAAAATAGAGAGAGTACAGAGGAGATTTACTAGGATGTTGCCAGGGTTCCAGCAACTATGTTACAGAGACAGGTTGAACAAGTTAGGTCTTTATTCTTTGGAGCGCAGAAGGTTAAGGGGGGACTTGATTGAGGTCTTTAAATGATGAAAGGGATAGACAGAGTTGACGTGGATAAGCTTTTCCCATTGAGGGTAGGGAAGATTCAAACACGAGGGCATGACATGAGAATTAAGGGACAGAGGTTTCGGGGTAACGTGAGGCGGAACTTCTTTACTCAGACTCAGCTTTTTACTGGCTGTGTGGAATCAGCTTCCAGCAGAAGTGGTGGAGGCAGGATCGATTTTAACATTTAAGAGTAAAGTGGATAGGTATATGGACGTGAAGGGAATGGAGGGGTATGGTCTGAGTGCAGGTAGAAGGGACTAGGGGAAAGCAAATGGTCGGCACGGACTGGAAGGGCCGAGAGGGCCTGTTTCCGTGCTGTAATTGTTATATGGTTATATGGTTATATGCGTAGCAAAAGAAAAAGGGGGGATTGTGAGGGATAAAGTGATTAAACCCCACTATTGTAAGGGGCTTTAAAGAGGATTCAAACGGATAGGGGCCAGGGAGAGGGTTCTGACACAGCTGTGTATAAAAGTTACCAGACCCATCCTTGAGTAAGATGTGATAGCATTGTATAGCGGTAAAAGAGAGTGATGTAGATAGATTACTATCAGTAGAAGGGAGTGATAGACGGGACCCTTGTCACTATAGCTTAGCTTTAGTGCTGATATAGGAGGACTGAGAAAGTTCACTTGGAGGTGAGTAAAACTAGGGTAGGTCATGAACAACTGAGCATGCTTAATAAAATAAACGAATATTACAACACACCCCGGTCAAGAAACTGCGCATTACCATGCACATGTCTGGACACGCGATGTATGATGTGGGAGGTACTGGGGGGACGTACCTACAGATTGTTCACCTCAGTGTCTGATTGCAGCGGGTCACAGGAGGGGCAGTTGAATGTAGAATTGTGTGTATACAGGGGGTTTACCCTTCTGACTTTGGTGTGTCTCAACTTGGAGAGGCACCCGACTCTGCAGACTCGCAAATAAATAATCTCTTGCTTCCACGATTTTGTCTCTGAGTAGTGATTGTGAGCACATTGCATATCTCACACTAACCTACACCAGGAGCGAGTCTGTCCCCCTCCTGCACTCCCTCCTCCCTCCGTCGCAGGCCATTCGGCCCAGCTTGTCTTGTACTAGCCACCCCCTCCCCACTGCTCTCCCCCTCCCCTCTCCTCTCACTCCTCCCCTCCCCTCTGCTCTCCCCTCCCCTCCCCTCCCCCTTCCCTCCCCTCCCCCCTCCCCCCTCATCCCCTCCCCTCTGCTCTCCCCCTCCCCTCTCCTCCCCACCCCCTCCCCTCTCCTCTCCCCTCCCCTCTCCTCCCACTCCCCTCCCCTCCCGCCCACTCCCCTCCCCTCTCCGTTCTTCCCCTCCCCCCCTCCCCCTCCCCCTCCCCTTTCTTCCCCTTCCCACCCCCTCCCCTCTCCTCCCCCTCCCCTCTCCTCACCTCTCCTCCCCCCCCCTCCCCCCTCCCTTCCCTCTCTCCTCCCCTCTCCTTCCCTCCCCTACCCTTCCATCCCCTCCCCACTCCTTCCCTCCCTCCCTCCCATCCCCTCCCCTCCACTCCCTCTCCCCCCTCCCCTCTCTTTCCCTCCCCTCCCCTCTCCTTCCCTACCCTACTCCCCTCCCCTCTCCTCTCTCCCCCTCCCCTCCCCTCTCCTCCTCTCCCCTCCTCCTCTCCCCTCTCCTCTCCACTCCCCTCCCCTCCCCTCTCCCCCCCTCCCCTCCCCTCTCCTCTCCCCTACTCCCCTCCCCTCCCCTCTCACCTTGAATCTGTGCCGTCCTTGGTCCAGGTGAATTAGTGAGGGACGTGATGAGACGGCTCCAGGCACGGCGGGGCTTCCCCTATACCTGGACTACCGGGTCCAGCTCCGGCCACCGCGGGAACTATTTTGTGGCAGAACAGATGGTGAGGAGCAGGTGGCTTGACCCACGACCCACTGATTGCCCACAGCTGTTGGTGCCGGACACCTGGATCAGAGTCTCACCTGATGACACACCTGATGCACACACCTGATGCACACACCTGATGTACACACCTGATGTACACACATGATGCACACACCTGATGCACACACCTGATGCACACACCTGATGCACACACCTGATGCACACACCTGATGCACACACCTGATTCACACACCTGATTCCGCACCTGTTGTACACACCTGTTGTACACACCTGTTGTACACACCTGATGTACACACCTGTTGTACACACCTGATGCACACACCTGATGCACACACCTGATGCACACACCTGATGCACACACCTGATGCACACACCTCATGCACACACCTGATGTACACACCTGATGCACATACCTCATGCACACAACTCATGCACACACCTGATGTACACTCCTGATGCACACACCTGATGTACACACCTGATGTACATACCTGATGTACACACCTGATGCCACCCATTTGAGGAAGGACATTCTTGTTCTTGAGGGAGCCCAGGGTAGGTTAACCAGGTTAATTCCCGGAATGGCGGGACTGTCATATGCTGATAGAATGGAGCGGCTGGGCTTGTACACTCTGGAGTTTAGAAGGATTAGAGGGGATCTCATTGAAACATATAAGATTATTAAGGGTTTGGACACGCTAGAGGCAGGAAACATGTTCCCGATGTTGGGGGAGTCCAGAACCAGGGGCCACACACACAGTTTAAGAATCAGGAGTAAGCCATTTAGAACGGAGATGAGGAAACACTTTTGTCTACCTAAAGTTTATAGATCTCTGTGCAGAGATGATAATCCATGCATCAGTCAGATGCATAACATGAGTAGCAATGTTATAACATTTTGAGATTTTAAAAATCAAGTCTGCAATTTATCCCATCAGATTAAGCATAAAAAGAGGTTTAATTTGACACCTAATTCACTTTCATATCTTCAGTATTAAAACAAGTTATGGCCATTTTCATACTCGGAAATGAACATCTTGTTCCCTATTGCTTTTGCATTGACTTAACTCAAAAGCTGTGATCGAGTACAGTCAAAAGCCCATAACTTTCTTAAAAATTAAGAGAACTCAATGAAATTTTCAGTTATTATAGATTGAAGCATTCTGAAACTAATATGAAACAATCTTACTTGGATGACCTGAAATTAAAGCATATAATTAGTTAGTTACCCAATTGTAGCTAATTACAAAATTCAATTACTGGATCTAAACGTCTATCCATTTGTTAAGAAAAGGTTAACCTTTTTAAATAGCCTGTGTCCAAATAACATTCACACAATAATTCACAATATAACATGATTTTTAAATCTCATTGTCATGAATTTATAGGCCAAATGGAAGGAATTTAGTGTTTAATTCCTGTAAATTAATGGCCATTTCAATCAAGTTGCGAAAGGGATTTTGTGGAACGCGATGGATTGGAACGTTGCGGTTTGCGGTGAATTTAACCCCCAGTCAGCAGGAAAAACGCTGCCGGTTCGTATACTTTTTTTTGTCCCCATTTCGCAACATGAACATTTGATTAAATGCTTCCTAAGAACCACGTTTTTATGTAAAAATAAACTGTGTACCTTGTTGTATCCCCTACATAAAATCCTTCCCGTTGTCAGCGTTCACGGCTTTAGAAGATTATTTTTAAATTACTCTAGCTAATAAATGACCCAGCGTAGTTTAAAAATACCGTCATAAATCAAATGTCAGAGCGATTTCTCTTTAGCGACGAAATTCCCTGGGATCGATTCGCCCAGTCTGGAGAAAAACGGCATTTTAAACACGCTCCCCTCTGAAAGGCGCCAAGGTCACGCACACGGGGAGCGGCAGAACTGCAGCGCAGCTAAAGGTAAGTTTTGTAACGTATCTAACAAGAGGATTTCAGTATAGGAGTAGAGAGATTCTTCTGCAGTTGTACAGGGCCCTGGTGAGACCACACCTGGAGTATTGTGTGCATGTTTGGTCCCCTAATTTGAGAAAGGACATTCTTGCTATTAAGGGAGCCCAGTGTAGGTTTACAAGGATAATTCCCGGGATGGCGGGACTGTCATATGCTGAGAGAATGGAGCGGCTGGGCTTGTACACTCTGGAGTTTAGAAGGATGAGAGGGCATCTCATTGAAACATATAAGACTGTTAAGGGTTTGGACACGCTAGAGGCAGGAAACATGTTCTCGATGTTGGGGCCACACACACAGTTTAAGAATAAGGGGTAGGTCATTTAGAACGGAGATGAGGAAACACTTTTTCTCACAGTGGGTTGTGAATCTGTGGAATTCTCTGCCTCAGAGGGCGGTTGAGGCCGGTTCTTTGGATGCTTTCAAGAGAGAGCTAGATAGGGCTCTTAAAGATAGCGGAGTCAGGGGATATGGGGAGAAGGCAGGAACGGGGAACTGATTGGGGATGATCAGCCGTGATCACAGTGAATGGCGGTGCTGGCTCGAAGGGCCGAATGGCCTCTACTCCTGCACCTATTGTCTATTGTCTATTGACCCGCTGAGTTATTCCAGCACTCTGTGAAACGTCACCTATCCATGTTCTCCACAGATGCTGACCCGCTGAGTTACACCAGCACTTTGTGTCTTATCTTCAGTTCAAACCAGCATCTGCAGTTCCTTCTACACGAGTACGTATGCTTGCCCCTAGAACTCACATCCTGGGAAACTGTCCAAGCTAGACGGTTCGGGACGGTGACAAATAGATGTGTGGATGTGTTTAGCATTGACGCCACAGATTCATTAGTCACTGTGACTGTGCGGACCAGCCGGGCTCCGTTATCTAATGCGGGCGACAGTTCCAACCAACACAACCTTGAGATTACAGCTGTTCTCTCACTGTTAGTCAGGCAAAAGCCTGACGTTAGGGTTAGGGTTAGGGTTAGGGTTAGGGTTAGGGTTAGGGTTAGGGTTTAGGGTTTAGGGTTAGGGTTAGGGGTTAGGGTTAGGGTTAGGGTTAGGGTTAGGGTTAGGGTTAGGGTTAGGGTTAGGGTTAGGTTGTGATTTATCGGACAGTGGGACAACATGCCCTCTGGTGCTTGTTGATCTCCCCCTGGGGATTCCTTTTCACTATGTACTGTCACTTGGTATTTGGCCCACGGTTTCATCACTCTTGTCCAAATCTATTTGCCTTACACTTGCCCTTCCATCGATTTGTGGGAGTCAGTCTGGATCCACCCTAGGTTTGAGTTTATGCTAGATTTAGGCCATTGGGCTCTTTCGTCTGTAGAGCTTCTATCCATAGCCTCTCTGCTCTTTTCCGTCTCCCTGTTGTCCAATTTATGTTTGTTTCCAGGCCCATGATCTCTAGGGACTGGATCCCATGTTGCTGGAAGTGTCTGCTAATGGGTATGGATTGGTTCCCCCTGATGTTGCTGAGGTGTCCTGTCAGTCTGACTCTGATGCTGTTACCTGTTTCGCCTATGTACAGTAGGTTACACTCTTTACATCTAATTGCATACACCACATTCTTTTGCTCACAGGTTATCCTCTGTGCTATCTGGCCTCTCTTCCCTGTTACCCTGTTCTCTATATTTTTGGCTATTACTAAGTGGGTGCAGGCTCCACACCGTCTCTGCCCACAGTCTGGATCTGTGTGTAGACTTGTACTGACCAGGATGTCCTTCAGATTTTTAGCCCTCTTGAATGCTGACATTACCTTGTACCCCTTTAGTGTGGCAAATCCCCTTTGGAATTGTTCGAAACGGCCCTTGACTATTTTGTGGGCCTGGACAGCCATGTTGCCATATCTTGTTATTAGTGGTAAAGTCAACGTGGTCCCTGGCCGAGGTCTGGTGCTTGTATGCTTTTTAGAAAATCTGACTTGATGTGTCTTAAATTTCCGTTTGCAGTAACCCCTCTGTCTGAGGGCGGTGAAGAGGGTGCTTGTGGCCTGGTTGAAGTCCTCCTCCCTAGTACATATACGGTGGAAGCGGGGTCAGTTGTGACTTAACGATTCCCCTGAAGGTGTGTTTTGGGTGGTGGCTTGCGGTGTGTAGGAGGGTGTGGGTGTCTGTGGGTTTGAAAAATACTTTGGTAGCTAGTTTATGGTCCTGGTTATCTGATGGTAGTTTAAAGACAGTGGTGTCAAGGAAGTCCACCCTCTCCTGGCTGGTCATGGCCTTTTCCTTGATGGAAGGGTGGTGGGCATTGAGTATGTCAATAAATTCCTCTAATTCCCCTTCTGAGTGTGTCCACACTCCCCAAATGTCATCTAGGAATCTATAGTAGCACATTGGACGCTTCGGACATTTGTGGAAAACTGTCTCCTCCCATTCTGCCATGTATATGTTGGCCTACGCTGGGGCAAACTTCTTCCCCATTGCTGTCCCTTTGACTTGTAAATAGAACTCCCCGTTAAATTCAAAGTCATTCTTAGTCAAACCCAGCTCAAGTAGTTTAACTAGGGCCTCGTCTGGTCTCTCTGGGTCAGGATTTCTCTGTAGGATGTTTTTAACTGCCTGTATCCCCCTGTCTGTCTCTATATTTGTGTATAGGCTTTCCACATCCATGGTGAAGAGTATTGCGTTGGGCGGTATGTTGAGGGAGTTAACTATTCGGGTGAAGTGGTAGGTGTCTTTAATGTAGCTGGGGTGTTGTTGTGCCAGTGGGTTAAGGTAGTGGTCAATGTATTCTGCTACCCCCATAGGAACTCGCTACTACAGTCGGACACTATGGGGCCTACCTGGCGGTATTTCTCCAGGCACTGTCCATGTGTCTGGGTTTTTGTGTATCTTTGGGAGCATGTAGAATTTCCTCGCCCTGGGTTGTGGTCCTGTTAGGTATTCTAACTTGTTTCTCCAGGATGTATCCTGATGTCTTAAGCTCTGCCAAAATATCCCCTATTTCCTTTTGTGTGTCTTTATATATGGGCTCATCTAACTTAGTGTAGTGTTCTATCTTGTTCAGTTGTCTATGTGCCTCAAAGAGGTACTGTTGTCTGTCCATGATGACTATACTGCTCCCCTTGTCTGCTGGTTTGATCACTATCTCATTGTTCTCCCTCAGCTCTATCAAGGCCTGCCTCTCTTTTCTGGTGAGGTTAGACTTATCTTTCGTTGTAGGCATATCCCCAATGGCTGATGCTGTCTCTGTTATAAATTCTGTTATCTCTCTAGGAACATCCTCGTCATCTGGGGTCCATCCTGTGAGTGGCCTAAAGGGTATAATTTCACCAGGCTCTGCGCCACTGAAGTGGTGTATTAACTTAATGGATCGATAAAATCTGTGTAGGTCACCCTGCACCTGTTTCCTTGTGGGATTTGGGAGTAGGGACGAAGGTGAGGCCTCTGTTCAGTACCCTCTCTTGGGTTTCGGTAAGGGAGAATGTCTTGGAAAGGTTGATGATTGTTTTTCCCCAATTGTGGGCCCTGCCTCTCTTGGCATGGTGTCCCTAACAGTTTTAAATGCTTCATCCATTCTCTGATCATGGCTCGGGCTGTGGGTTCTGTCCAGTGGACGTGGTCTGTGACTACTTTAAACTGCAGGTGGGAATGGTGGGAATGTGTTTCTTGGTCTGTATGTAGTCATTAAGTTGTCTGAGTGTGTCCTGCTCTGGTGCTGGGAGAGACTGGCTGAAGTTGATCATAGGGATCCATATGCTGGCATTAGGGAATTTACGACTGGCCATATTCATTATGTGTTTGGAGTTGTTTTGATGGCAGTCTGTGGTCTTTGTTCCTTGTGATTAATGCCAAATGAGAGAATGACTTTTTGCGTTTCTGGGCATTGGCTCAATTTGTCAAGGATGGAAGTGGCATGTACACATTTGGCTCCTGGATAGCTGTCAATTGTATGTTATTGTTGGAGAATTTGGGGATCCTGGCAATGTTGGAATCTCCAATTATTAAAACAGGCTTGCTGGGTTGTAGTTTCCAGGTAACATGGTTCTGCTTTGTATTGGGGTGTCTCGTTAATTCTGCCAGTCTCTTCCCTCTACCCCCTGTGTGTGATGCTGAAAGTCGTCCTGTGAATTGCTAATTGTGTCTGGAGTCCTCTGCTGCTGCGTGCAGCTACGTGTTGCTCTGACCCTCAGTGCTGGGACCCCGTGTGTTGGAGTGGGAAGGGTTGGTGCGAGGGAAGGGGTTGCAGTACCGGACCTGTTTACCTGTGGCACCGCGGTCGTGACTTCCTGTCCGGCTGTATCCGTGGTCGGTTGGGTCTCCCCCCGGGAGGGTCTGCGCTCGGCCCGTGGTCTCTGGGGGAGAGGGCCGCGGGTGCCCTGGCGTGAGGAGAGGCTCCGGTCGATGAGGGCGGACGCGCTGGGGGATTCGGAACGCGGGGGCCGTGTCCAGTCCTCGGGCCCGGTCTCGGCCGCGGACCGGAAGTGGGCCTGGGGCTCGCGTACCGGGGAGGCCGGCTGGTCTCGCGCCGGTTGCTGCGGTCGCAACACCACGATCTGGGGGCTGGTGGGTGGACGCACCGGGGTGGTGGGGGGGGGTAATGCCGGGGCTGGCTGGAGCGGAGCCGTGGGCCGCGTGGCCGCGGGGAACAGGGCGGAGGGGAGCGGAGCGGGGCGCGCTCGGGACGGGACGGGACGGGACGGGTGGTCGCCCATGCAGCGCGGGGTTGGTCGGTGTGGTTTTCCTGTGAAATAGTAAACAATTCTTGCGGGATATGTACCGCTACATTAGACGTTACAGTCGCTGACTTGCGAGGCTGGAAATCTCGCAAGCAGTTCTGTTCAGGCCCAGTCTCTGAGGTCAGGTTCATAACACGGTATCTAAGATCCTCCATTCTGATTTTAAATTTATCTCCCAAATTTCTCTTGTTCCAAATTAGGGCCTTGGCGACCGCTTCCTGCACACGATCTGTAGGCTGGCCCTCGCGGTATTGGTCTTCCAGACATTCCAGACTATTTTGGTAATGTTCAATCAAAATTTGTCGTGTTTGTTTTGCCCAGGTTTCAGCATTAGAAGCCAATTTTTTTAATGTTTCCTGGGTGGGATTTGCTGGTTTTACAAAGTGTGTTAATATCTTGGCTTGCCTCGTGATACCCTTAGGGGGTACGTTCCGTTCTTTTAGAACTCCTAGATGGTGCAAAGCTTGGGCCATTTTATAAATAACTCTTACCGCAACTGCAAAGGAATCCCTCTGTCGAGATTGATTCCTGTGCTGGTTGTGGTTGGTCCGATTACTGTTGTTAAAACATCTCCCTCTCCCCCCTTCCCTCTGCATGTTACAACTCATCTCTGGCTTAGTAGACTATGCTGTAATGCTAATACAATCAAATCTAAGCAATTATCTCTAGCGTTGTAGGGTTAACACCAAGGTGCTCACCAGTTCTTTGTTTTTTTCCAGCTTGCGGAGACTGCTCGCCGAACTCTTCCCGACTGGGCAACGATATCCAGTTTCGCTATCGCTGTAGCTTCATCAGGGAAATAGATCTAATCCTAGCCGTTTAGGGTTTTTAAAAGGTAAGTTGATGTTCCTCCCTTTCTGGGTGGAGCTTGCCATGTGTTGGGTCCTAGGACCGGTCACTTTGGTTGGGTTCATCCTGTTCTTTGTTTGAACTGGTCGGTCCACTTCTTTTGTTTGTTAGTTGCCAAATGTCTCTGGTATCGTGTATCATTTGCTGCTAGTGTTTTCAGACTCTGTTGATCAATAAATGTCCAAAACCCTCTTGTCCACTATCATGTTCTGCAAGTCTTTAAGTTATGTATGTGCTCTGCCAACATGTTTCTGGTTTGTGTGGCGCCCAAGGCTCTTCTGGGTAGGGGGTCCTGACTGGGGTAGTGGTGGGTTTCTTTTGTAGATGTGTCCGGGCCTATTCCCTCTGTTTTGTAGCCTGTCTGGTTTACAGCGGAGTTTGGTAGGTTCTTCTTATAGTGGCTGCAAGGGGGGGGGTTCTCTGGGTTGTTCGGGGTGTATTTTTTTGGGGTTGTTTGGTGAGGATTCAGTGGGGTCTGCTGTTGGGTTTAGGTTGTAGGGTGGGGGGGGTTTTATCAGTTGTTTGGGGGAATGTTTTGGGTTGTTCGGGGTGTTTTTGTGTTGATTCAGTGGGGTCTGCTGTTAGGTTTAGGTTGTAGGGTTATGTGGGGGTATTGCCAGTTGCTTGGGGGAATGTTTTGGGTTGTTCAGCGTGTTTTTTTAGGGTTGTTTGGGGTGATTCAGTGGGGTCTGCTGTTAGGTTTAGGTTGTAGGGTGGGGGGGGTTATCAATTGTTTAGGGGGATGTTTGGGGGTGTTTTTTGGGTTGATTGGGGTGGTTCAGTGGGGTCTGCTGTTAGATGTAGCGTGGGGGGTGTTATCTGTTGTTTGGGGGATGTTTTGGGTTGTTGGGGTGTTTTGGGGTTGATTGGGGTGATTCAGTGGGGTCTGCTGTTAGGTTTAGGTTGTAGGGTGGGGGGGGGTTAGGTTGTAGGGTGAGGGGGGGTTTATCAGTTCGGGGGTATGTTTTGGGTTGTTTGGGGTGTTTTTTTTGGGTTGATTGGGGTGATTCAATGGGGTCTGCTGTTCGGTTGTAGGGTGAGGGGGTTTATTAGTTGTTTGGGGGGATGTTTGGGTTGTTTGAGGTGTTTTTGGGTTGATTGGGGTGGTTCAATGGGGTCTGTTGTTAGGTTTAGGTTGTAGGGTGGGGGGGGGTTTATCTGTTTGGGGGGGATATTTTGGGTTGTTCGGGGGTTTTTGGGGTTGATTGGGGGTGATTCAGTGGGGTCTGCTGTTAGGTTTTAGGTTGTAGGGGGGGATTGTCAGTTGGATGGGGAATGTTTTGGGTTCGGGGTGTTTTAGGGTTGTTTGGGGTGATTCCGTGGGTCTGTTGTTAGGTTTAGGTTGTAGGTGGGGGGGGTTATTGTCTGTTGTTTGTGGGATGTTTTGTTTTTGTTTGGGGGGTTTTTTTGGGTTGATTGGGGTGGTTCAGTGGGTTCCGCTGTTAGGTTGTAGGGGAGGGGGAGTTGTTTGGGGAGATGTTTATTTTGGGTTGTTTGGGGTGTCTTTTGGGTTTGGGGTGATTCCCTTGGGTCTGCAAGGGGTGGGCTATCCGTGGTTTGGGTTTGGCCTGCATTAGGGTTAGGGTTGGGGTTAGGGTTAGGGTTAGGGTTAGGGTTAGGGTTAGGGTTGCATTAGGGTTAGGGTTAGGGTTAGGTTGTGATTTATCGGACAGTGGGACAACATGCCCTCTGGTGCTTGTTGATCTCCCCCTGGGGATTCCTTTTCACTATGTACTGTCACTTGGTATTTGGCCCACGGTTTCATCACTCTTGTCCAAATCTATTTGCCTTACACTTGCCCTTCCATCGATTTGTGGGAGTCAGTCTGGATCCACCCTAGGTTTGAGTTTATGCTAGATTTAGGCCATTGGCTCTTTCGTCTGTAGAGCTTCTATCCATAGCCTCTCTGCTCTTTTTCCGTCTCCCTGTTGTCCAATTTATGTTTGTTTCCAGGCCCATGATCTCTAGGGACTGGATCCCATGTTGCTGGAAGTGTCTGCTAATGGGTATGGATTGGTTCCCCCTTCTGATGTTGCTGAGGATGTCCTGTCAGTCTGACTCTGATGCTGTTACCTGTTTCGCCTATGTACAGTAGGTTACACTCTTTACATCTAATTGCATACACCACATTCTTTTGCTCACAGGTTATCCTCTGTGCTATCTGGCGTCTCTTCCCTGTTACCCTGTTCTCTATATTTTTTGGCTATTACTAAGTGGGTGCAGGCTCCACACCGTCTCTGCCCACAGTCTGGGTCTGTGTGTAGACTTGTACTGACCAGGATGTCCTTCAGATTTTTAGCCCTCTTGAATGCTGACATTACCTTGTACCCCTTTAGTGTGGCAAATCCCCTTTGGAATTGTTCGAAACGGCCCTTGACTATTTTGTGGGCCTGGACAGCCATGTTGCCATATCTTGTTATTAGTGGTAAAGTCAACGTGGTCCCTGGCCGAGGTCTGGGTGCTTGTATGCTTTTTAGAAAATCTGACTTGATGTGTCTTAATTTCCGTTTGCAGTAACCCCTCTGTCTGAGGGCGGTGAAGAGGGTGCTTGTGGCCTGGTTGAAGTCCTCCTCCCTAGTACATATACGGTGGAAGCGGGTCAGTTGTGACTTAACGATTCCCCTGAAGGTGTGTTTTGGGTGGTGGCTTGCGGTGTGTAGGAGGGTGTGGGTGTCTGTGGGTTTGAAAAAGACTTTGGTAGCTAGTTTATGGTCCTGGTTATCTGATGGTAGTTTAAAGACAGTGGTGTCAAGGAAGTCCACCCTCTCCTGGCTGGTCATGGCCTTTACCTTGATGGAAGGGTGGTGGGCATTGAGTATGTCAATAAATTCCTCTAATTCCCCTTCTGAGTGTGTCCACACTCCCCAAATGTCATCTAGGAATCTATAGTAGCACATTGGACATTTGTGGAAAACTGTCTCCTCCCATTCTGCCATGTATATGTTGGCATACGCTGGGGCAAACTTCTTCCCCATTGCTGTCCCTTTGACTTGTAAATAGAACTCCCCGTTAAATTCAAAGTCATTCTTAGTCAAACCCAGCTCAAGTAGTTTAACTAGGGCCTCGTCTGGTCTCTCTGGGTCAGGATTTCTCTGTAGGATGTTTTTAACTGCCTGTATCCCCCTGTCTGTCTCTATGTTTGTGTATAGGCTTTCCACATCCATGGTGAAGAGTATTGCGTTGGGCGGTATGTTGAGGGAGTTAACTATTCGGGTGAAGTGGTAGGTGTCTTTAATGTAGCTGGGGTGTTGTTGTGCCAGTGGGTTAAGGTAGTGGTCAATGTATTCTGCTACCCCATAGGATTCGCTACTACAGTCGGACACTATGGGCCTACCTGGCGGTATTTCTCCAGGCACTGTCCATGTGTCTGGGTTTTTGTGTATCTTTGGGAGCATGTAGAATTTCCTCGCCCTGGGTTGTGGTCCTGTTAGGTATTCTACTTGTTTCTCCAGGATGTATCCTGATGTCTTAAGCTCTGCCAAAATATCCCCTATTTCCTTTTGTGTGTCTTTATATATGGGCTCATCTAACTTAGTGTAGTGTTCTATCTTGTTCAGTTGTCTATGTGCCTCAAAGAGGTACTGTTGTCTGTCCATGATGACTATACTGCTCCCCTTGTCTGCTGGTTTGATCACTATCTCATTGTTCTCCCTCAGCTCTATCAAGGCCTGCCTCTCTTTTCTGGTGAGGTTAGACTTATCTTTCGTTGTAGGCATATCCCCAATGGCTGATGCTGTCTCTGTTATAAATTCTGTTATCTCTCTAGGAACATCCTCGTCATCTGGGGTCCATCCTGTGAGTGGCCTAAAGGGTATAATTTCACCAGGCTCTGCGCCACTGAAGTGGTGTATTAACTTAATGGATCGATAAAATCTGTGTAGGTCACCCTGCACTTGTTCCTTGTGGGATTTGGGAGTAGGGACGAAGGTGAGGCCTCTGTTCAGTACCCTCTCTTGGGTTTCGGTAAGGGAGAATGTCTTGGAAAGGTTGATGATTGTTTTCCCCAATTGTGGGCCCTGCCTCTCTTGGCATGGTGTCCCTAACAGTTTAAATGCTTCATCCATTCTCTGATCATGGCTCGGGCTGTGGGTTCTGTCCAGTGGACGTGGTCTGTGACTACTTTAAACTGGCAGGTGGGAATGGTGGGAATGTGTTTCTTGGTCTGTATGTAGTCATTAAGTTGTCTGAGTGTGTCCTGCTCTGGTGCTGGGAGAGACTGGCTGAAGTTGATCATAGGGATCCATATGCTGGCATTAGGGAATTTACGACTGGCCATATTCATTAGTGTTTGGAGTTGTTTGATGGCAGTCTGTGGTCTTTGTTCCTTGTGATTAATGCCAAATGAGAGAATGACTTTTGCGTTTTCTGGGCATTGGCTCAATTTGTCAAGGATGGAAGTGGCATGTACACATTTGGCTCCTGGATAGCTGTCCAATTGTATGTTATTGTTGGAGAATTTAGGGATCCTGGCAATGTTGGAATCTCCAATTATTAAAACAGGCTTGCTGGGTTGTAGTTTCCAGGTAACATGTTTCTGCTTTGTATTGGGGTGTCTCGTTACTTCTGCCAGTCTCTTCCCTCTACCCCTCTGTGTGTGCTGCTGAAAGTCGTCCTGTGAATTGCTAATTGTGTCTGGAGTCCTCTGCTGCTGCGTGCAGCTACGTGTTGCTCTGACCCTCAGTGCTGGGACCCCGTGTGTTGGAGTGGGAAGGGTTGGTGCGAAGGAAGGGGTTGCAGTACCGGACCTGTTTACCTGTGGCACCGCGGTCGTGACTTCCTGTCCGGCTGTATCCGTGGTCGGTTGGGTCTCCCCCCGGGAGGGTCTGCGCTCGGCCCGTGGTCTCTGGGGGAGAGGGCCGCGGGTGCCCTGGCGTGAGGAGAGGCTCCGGTCGATGAGGGCGGACGCGCTGGGGGATTCGGAACGCGGGGGCCGTGTCCAGTCCTCGGACCCGGTCTCGGCCGCGGACCGGAAGTGGGCCTGGGGCTCGCGTACCGGGGAGGCCGGCTGGTCTCGCGCCGGTTGCTGCGGTCGCAACAACCACGATCTGGGGGCTGGTGGGTGGACGCACCGGGGTGGTGGGGGGGGTTATGTCGGGGCTGGCTGGAGCGGAGCCGTGGGCCGCGTGGCCGCGGGGAACAGGGCGGAGGGGAGCGCAGCGGGGCGCGCTCGGGACGGGGACGGGACGGGACGGGTGGTCGCCCATGCAGCGCGGGGTTGGTCGATGTGGTTTTCCTGTGAAATAGTAAACAATTCTTGCGGGATATGTACCGCTACATTAGACGTTACAGTCGCTGACTTGCGAGGCTGGAAATCTCGCAAGCAGTTCTGTTCAGGCCCAGTCTCTGAGGTCAGGTTCTTAACACGGTATCTAAGATCCTCCATTCTGATTTTAAATTTATCTCCCAAAATTTCTCTTGTTCCAAATTAGGGCCTTGGCGACCGCTTCCTGCACGCGATCTGTAGGCTGGCCCTCGCGGTATTGGTCTTCCAGACATTCCAGACTATTTTGGTAATGTTCAATCAAAATTTGTCGTGTTTGTTTTGCCCAGGTTTCAGCATTAGAAGCCAATTTTTTTAATGTTTCCTGGGTGGGATTTGCTGGTTTTACAAAGTGTGTTAATATCTTGGCTTGCCTCGTGATACCCTTAGGGGGTACGTTCCGTTCTTTTAGAACTCATAGATGGTGCAAAGCTTGGGCCATTTTATAAATAACTCTTACCGCAACTGCAAAGGAATCCCTCTGTCGAGATTGATTCCTGTGCTGGTTGTGGTTGGTCCGATTACTGTTGTTAAAACATCTCCCTCTCCCCCCCTTCCCTTGCATGTTACAACTCATCTCTGGCTTAGTAGACTATGCTGCAATGCTAATACATCAAATCTAAGCAATTATCTCTAGCGTTGTAGGGTTAACACCAAGGTGCTCACCAGTTCTTTGTTTTTTTTCCAGCTTGCGGAGACTGCTCGCCGAACTCTTCCCGACTGGGCAACGATATCCAGTTTCGCTATCGCTGTAGCTTCATCAGGGAAAATAGATCTAATCCTAGCCGTTTAGGGTTTTTAAAAGGTAAGTTGATGTTCCTCCCTTTCTGGGTGGAGCTTGCCATGTGTTGGGTCCTAGGACCGGTCACTTTGGTTGGGTTCATCCTGTTCTTTGTTTGAACTGGTCGTCCACTTCTTTTGTTTGTTAGTTTGCCAAATGTCTCTGGTATCGTGTATCATTTGCTGCTAGTGTTTTCAGACTCTGTTGATCAATAAATGTCCAAAACCCTCTTGTCCACTATCATGTTCTGCAAGTCTTTAAGTTATGTATGTGCTCTGCCAACATGTTTTCTGGTTTGTGTGGCGCCCAAGGCTCTTCTGGGTAGGGGGTCCTGACTGGGGTAGGGGTGGGTATCTTTTGTAGATGTGTCCGGGCCTATTCCCTCTGTTTTGTAGCCTGTCTGGTTTACAGCGGAGTTTGGTAGGTTCTTATAGTGGCTGCAAGGGGGGGTTCTCTGGGTTGTTCGGGGGTGTATTTTTTTGGGGTTGTTTGGTGAGGATTCAGTGGGGTCTGCTGTTAGGTTTAGGTTGTAGGGTGGGGGGGGGGGGTTATCAGTTGTTTGGGGGAATGTTTTGGGTTGTTCGGGGTGTTTTTTGTGTTGATTCAGTGGGGTCTGCTGTTAGGTTTAGGTTGTAGGGTATGTGGGGGTATTGCCAGTTGTTTGGGGGAATGTTTTGGGTTGTTCAGCGTGTTTTTTTTAGGGTTGTTTGGGGTGATTCAGTGGGGTCTGCTGTTAGGTTTAGGTTGTAGGGTGGGGGGGGGTTATCAATTGTTTAGGGGGATGTTTGGGGGTGTTTTTTTGGGTTGATTGGGGTGGTTCAGTGGGGTCTGCTGTTAGATGTAGCGTGGGGGGTGTTATCTGTTGTTTGGGGGGATGTTTTGGGTTGTTGGGGTGTTTTGGGGGGGGGTTGATTGGGGTGATTGGGTGGTTCAGTGGGGTCTGCTGTTAGGTTTAGGTTGTATGGGGGTGGGGGGGGGTTAGGTTGTAGGGTGAGGGGGTTTATCAGTTCGGGGGTATGTTTTGGGTTGTTTGGGGTGTTTTTGGGTTGATTGGGGTGATTCAATGGGGGGGTCTTTTGTTAGGTTTAGGTTGTAGGGTGGGGGGGGGTTTATCTGTTTGGGGGGATATTTTGGGTTGTTCGGGGTTTTTTGGGGTTGATTGGGGGTGATTCAGTGGGTCTGCTGTTAGGTTTAGGTTGTAGGGGGGGATTGTCAGTTGGATGGGGAATGTTTTGGGTTCGGGGTGTTTTTAGGGTTGTTTGGGGTGATTCCGTGGGGTCTGTTGTTAGGGTTTAGGTTGTAGGGTGGGGGGGGGGGTTATTGTCTGTTGTTTGTGGGATGTTTTGTTTTGTTTGGGGGGTTTTTTTGGGTTGATTTGGGGTGGTTCAGTGGGTTCCGCTGTTAGGTTGTAGGGGAGGGGGAGTTGTTTGGGGAGATGATTATTTTGGGTTGTTTGGGGTTGTCTTTTGGGTTTGGGGTGATTCCCTTGGGTCTGCAAGGGGTGGGCTATCCCGTGGTTTGGGTTTGGGCCTGTTATTAGGGCCTCCTAACCTATTTTTCGAGTGTCCCTCTCTTCAATCCTATGCTTATTCGAGTCTAGTTGGTACTGTTATTCTCCATTATTTGAGGGTTAGGGTTATCTTTTCTGCGGCTGGGTTAGGGTCCGGTGATAGGGTTACTGTAAAGGTTAGGTTGTGATTTATCGGACAGTGGGACAACATGCCCTCTGGTGCTTGTTGATCTCCCCCTGGGGATTCCTTTTCACTATGTACTGTCACTTGGTATTTGGCCCACGGTTTCATCACTCTTGTCCAAATCTATTTGCCTTACACTTGCCCTTCCATCGATTTGTGGGAGTCAGTCTGGATCCACCCTAGGTTTGAGTTTATGCTAGATTTAGGCCATTGGGCTCTTTCGTCTGTAGAGCTTCTATCCATAGCCTCTCTGCTCTTTTTCCGTCTCCCTGTTGTCCAATTTATGTTTGTTTCCAGGCCCATGATCTCTAGGGACTGGATCCCATGTTGCTGGAAGTGTCTGCTAATGGGTATGGATTGGTTCCCCCTTCTGATGTTGCTGAGGTGTCCTGTCAGTCTGACTCTGATGCTGTTACCTGTTTCGCCTATGTACAGTAGGTTACACTCTTTACATCTAATTGCATACACCACATTCTTTTGCTCACAGGTAATCCTCTGTGCTATCTGGCGTCTCTTCCCTGTTACCCTGTTCTCTATATTTTTGGCTATTACTAAGTGGGTGCAGGCTCCACAGCGTCTCTGCCCACAGTCTGGGTCTGTGTGTAGACTTGTACTGACCAGGATGTCCTTCAGATTTTTTAGCCCTCTTGAATGCTGACATTACCTTGTACCCCTTTAGTGTGGCAAATCCCCTTTGGAATTGTTCGAAACGGCCCTTGACTATTTTGTGGGCCTGGACAGCCATGTTGCCATATCTTGTTATTAGTGGTAAAGTCAACGTGGTCCCTGGCCGGAGGTTCTGGGTGCTTGTATGCTTTTTAGAAAATCTGACTTGATGTGTCTTAATTTCCGTTTGCAGTAACCCCTCTGTCTGAGGGCGGTGAAAGAGGGTGCTTGTGGCCTGGTTGAAGTCCTCCTCCCTAGTACATATACGGTGGAAGCGGGTCAGTTGTGACTTAACGATTCCCCTGAAGGTGTGTTTTTGGGTGGTGGCTTGCGGTGTGTAGGAGGGTGTGGGTGTCTGTGGGTTTGAAAAAGACTTTGGTAGCTAGTTTATGGTCCTGGTTATCTGATGGTAGTTTTAAAGACAGTGGTGTCAAGGAAGTCCACCCTCTCCTGGCTGGTCATGGCCTTTACCTTGATGGAAGGGTGGTGGGCATTGAGTATGTCAATAAATTCCTCTAATTCCCCTTCTGAGTGTGTCCACACTCCCCAAATGTCATCTAGGAATCTATAGTAGCACATTGGACGCTTTGGACATTTGTGGAAAACTGTCTCCTCCCATTCTGCCATGTAATATGTTGGCATACGCTGGGGCAAACTTCTTCCCCATTGCTGTCCTTTGACTTGTAAATAGAACTACCCGTTAAATTCAAAGTCATTCTTAGTCAAACCCAGCTCAAGTAGTTTAACTAGGGCCTCGTCTGGTCTCTCTGGGTCAGGATTTCTCTGTAGGATGTTTTTTAACTGCCTGTATCCCCCTGTCTGTCTCTATGTTTTGTGTATAGGCTTTCCACATCCATGGTGAAGAGTATTGCGTTGGGCGGTATGTTGAGGGAGTTAACTATTCGGGTGAAGTGGTAGGTGTCTTTAATGTAGCTGGGGTGTTGTTGTTGTGCCAGTGGGTTAAGGTAGTGGTCAATGTATTCTGCTACCCCATAGGATTCGCTACTACAGTCGGACACTATGGGCCTACCTGGCGGTATTTTCTCCAGGCACTGTCCATGTGTCTGGGTTTTTGTGTATCTTTGGGAGCATGTAGAATTTCCTCGCCCTGGGTTGTGGTCCTGTTAGGTATTCTACTTGTTTCTCCAGGATGTATCCTGATGTCTTAAGCTCTGCCAAAATATCCCCTATTTCCTTTTGTGTGTCTTTATATATGGGCTCATCTAACTTAGTGTAGTGTTCTATCTTGTTCAGTTGTCTATGTGCCTCAAAGAGGTACTGTTGTCTGTCCATGATGACTATACTGCTCCCCTTGTCTGCTGGTTTGATCACTATCTCATTGTTCTCCCTCAGCTCTATCAAGGCCTGCCTCTCTTTTCTGGTGAGGTTAGACTTATCTTTCGTTGTAGGCATATCCCCAATGGCTGATGCTGTCTCTGTTATAAATTCTGTTATCTCTCTAGGAACATCCTCGTCATCTGGGGTCCATCCTGTGAGTGGCCTAAAGGGTATAATTTCACCAGGCTCTGCGCCACTGAAGTGGTGTATTAACTTAATGGATCGATAAAATCTGTGTAGGTCACCCTGCACCTGTTCCTTGTGGGATTTGGGAGTAGGGACGAAGGTGAGGCCTCTGTTCAGTACCCTCCCTCTCTTGGGTTTCGGTAAGGGAGAATGTCTTGGAAAGGTTGATGATTGTTTTCCCCAATTGTGGGCCTGCCTCTCTTGGCATGGTGTCCCTAACAGTTTAAATGCTTCATCCATTCTCTGATCATGGCTCGGGCTGTGGGTTCTGTCCAGTGGACGTGGTCTGTGACTACTTTAAACTGGAGGTGGGAATGGTGGGAATGTGTTTCTTGGTCTGTATGTAGTCATTAAGTTGTCTGAGTGTGTCCTGCTCTGGTGCTGGGAGAGACTGGCTGAAGTTGATCATAGGGATCCATATGCTGGCATTAGGGAATTTACGACTGGCCATATTCATTAGTGTTTGGAGTTGTTTGATGGCAGTCTGTGGTCTTTGTTCCTTGTGATTAATGCCAAATGAGAGAATGACTTTTTGCGTTTCTGGGCATTGGCTCAATTTGTCAAGGATGGAAGTGGCATGTACACATTTGGCTCCTGGATAGCTGTCCAATTGTATGTTATTGTTGGAGAATTTGGGGATCCTGGCCAATGTTGGAATCTCCAATTATTAAAACAGGCTTGCTGGGTTGTTAGTTTCCAGGTAACATGTTTCTGCTTTGTATTGGGGTGTCTCGTTACTTCTGCCAGTCTCTCCCCTCTACCCCTCTGTGTGTGCTGCTGAAAGTCGTCTGTGAATTGCTGATTGTGTCTGGAGTCCTCTGCTGCTGCGTGCGCTACGTGTTGCTCTGACCCTCAGTGCTGGGACCCCGTGTGTTGGAGTTGGGAAGGGTTGGTGCGAAGGGAAAGGGGTTGCAGTACCGGACCTGTTTACCTGTGGTACCGCGGTCGTGACTTTCCTGTCCGGCTGTGTCCGTGGTCGGTTGGGTCTCCCACCCCGGGAGGGTCTGCGCTCGGCCCGTGGTCTCTGGGGGAGAGGGCCGCGGGTGCCCTGGCGTGAGGAGAGGCTCCGGTCGATGAGGGCGGACGCGCTGGGGGATTCGGAAAGCGCGGGGGCCGTGTCCAGTCCTCGGACCCGGTCCTCGGCCGCGGACCGGAAGTGGGCCTGGGGCTCGCGTACCGGGGAGGCCGGCTGGTCTCGGCGCCGGTAGCTGCGGCCGCAACACCACGATCTGGTGGCTGGTGGGTGGACGCACCGGGGGTGGGTGGTGGGGGGGGTTATGTCGGGGCTGGCTGGAGCGGACCGTGGGCCGCGTGGCCGCGGGGGAACAGGGCGGAGGGGAGCGGAGCGGGGCGCGCTCTGGACGGGGACGACGGGGACGGGGGGGTGGTCGCCCATGCAGCGCGGGGTTGGTCGATGTGGTTTTCCTGTGAAATAGTAAGTACAATTCTTGCGGGATATGTACCGCTACATTAGACGTTACAGTCGCTGACTTGCGAGGCTGGAAAATCTCGCAAGCAGTTCTGTTCAGGCCCAGTCTCTGAGGTCAGGTTCATAACACGTATCTAATGATCCTCCATTCTGATTTTAAATTTATCTCCCCAAATTTCTCTATTCCAAATTAGGGCCTTGGCGACCGCTTCCTGCACGCGATCTGTAGGCTGGCCTCGCGGTATTTGGGTCTTCCAGACATTCCAGACTATTTTGGTAATGTTTCAATCAAAATTTGTCGTGTTTGTTTTGCCCAGGTTTCACAAACCCCCCCATTACCCCCCCCCCCCGAAGCCAATTTTTTTAATGTTTCCTGGGTGGGATTTTGCTGGTTTTACAAAGTGTGTTTAATATCTTGGCCTGCCTCGTGATACCCTTAGGGGGTACGTTCCGTTCTTTTAGACACTCCTAGATGGTGCAAAAGCCTGGGCCATTTTATAGTATAACTCTTTACCCAACTGCAAAGGAATCCCTCTGTCGAGATTGATTCCTGTGCTGGTTTGTAAGGTTGGTCCCATTACTGTTGTTAAAACATCTCCCTCTCCCCCTTCCCTCTGCATGTTACAACTCATCTCTGGCTTAGTAGACTATGCTGCAATGCTAATACAGTCAAATCTAAGCAATTATCTCTAGCGTTGTAGGGTTAACACCAAGGTGCTCACCAGTTCTTTGTTTTTTTTCCAGCTTGCGGAGACCGCTCGCCGAACTCTTCCCGACTGGGCAACGATATCCAGTTTCGCTATCGCTGTAGCTTCATCAGGGAAAGATATCTAATCCTAGCCGTTTAGGGTTTTTAAAAGGTAAGTTGATGTTCCTCCTTTCTGGGTGGAGCTTACATGTGTTGGGTCCTAGGACCGGGTCACTTTGGTTCGGTTCATCCTGTTCTTTGTTTGAACGGTCGTCCACTTCTTTTGTTTGTTAGTTGCCAAATGTCTCTGGTATCGTGTATCATTTGCTGCTAGTGTTTTCAGACTCTGTTGATCAATAAATGTCCAAAACCCTCTTGTCCACTATCATATTCTGCAAGTCTTTAAGTTATGTATGTGCTATGCCAACAGTTTCCGGTTTGTGTGGCGCCCAAGGCTCTTCTGGGTAGGGGTCCTGGACTGGGGTAGGGTGGTATCTTTTGTAGATGTGTCCGGGCCTATTCCTCTGTTTTGTAGCCTGTCTGGTTTACAGCGGAGTTTGGTGTAGGTTCTTCTTATAGTGGCTGCAAGGGGGGGGGGGTTCTCTGGGTTGTTCGGGGTGTATTTTTTGGGGTTGTTTGGTGAGGATTCAGTGGGGTCTTGCTAGTTTAGGTTTGTAGTTAGTAGTGGTTGGGGGGGTTATCGAAGTTTATTATTATTGTTTGGGGGAATGTTTTGGGTTGTTCGGGGGTGTTTTGTGTGTTGATTACAGTGGGGTCTGCTGTGGTAGGTTTAGTTAGTTAGGGTTATGTGGGGGTATTGCCAGTTGTTTGGGGGATGTTTTGGGTTGTTCAGCGTGTTGTTTTAGGGTTGTTTGGGGTGATTCAGTGGGGTCTGCTGTTAGGTTTAGGTTGTAGGGTGGGGGGGGTTATCAATTGTTTGGGGGGGGATGTTTGGGGGTGTTTTTTTTGGGTTGATTGGGAGGGGGTGGTCAGTGGGGTCTGCTGTTAGAATGTAGCGTGGGGGGTGTTATCTGTTGTTTGGGGGGATGTTTGGTGGTGTTGGGGTTTTTGGGTTGATTGGGGTGGTTCAGTGGGGGTCTGCTGTTAGATGTAGCGTGGGGGTGTGTTATCTGTTGTTTGGGGGGATGTTTTGGGTTGTTTGGGGGTGTTTAGGGGTTTGATTGGGGTTTCAGGTGGGGTCTGCTGTTAGGTTTAGGTTGTTAGGGGGGGGGAGTTTTTGGGTGTTGGGTGAGGGGTGGTTGGGGGGGGGGGGGTGTTTATCAGTTCGGGGGTATGTTTTGGGTTGTTTGGGTGTTTTTGGGTTGATTGGGGTGATTCACTGGGTTCTGCTGTTCGGTTGTAGGGTGAGGGGGTTTATTAGTTGT
The DNA here is from genome assembly GCA_035221665.1 of Okamejei kenojei. NCBI lineage: Eukaryota > Metazoa > Chordata > Chondrichthyes > Rajiformes > Rajidae > Okamejei > Okamejei kenojei. The sequence goes on along the minus strand of JAVHYY010000869.1, from coordinate 774 downwards.
TTGGGGGGATGTTTTGGGTGGTTTGGGGGTGTTTTGGGGTGATTGGGGGGGGTTCATGGGGTCTGTTGTTAGGGTTTAGTTGTAGGGTGGGGGGGTGTATTGTTTGGGGGAGTTGTTGGGTGTTCGGGTGTGGGGGTGATTTCAGTGGGGTCGGCTGTTGAGGTTTAGGTGTAGGGGTGAAAATGTCCAGTTGGATGCGGGAATGTTTAGGGGTACGGGGTGTTTTTAGGTTGTTTTGGGGTGATTCCGTGGGTCTGTTGTTAGGTTTAGGTTGTAGGGTGGGGGGGGGTTATGTCTGTTGTTCTCCTTCTGTTATGTAGCCTGTCTGGTTACAGCGAGTTTGGTAGGTTCATCTATAGTGGCTGCAAGGGGGGGGGTTCTCTGGGGTTGTTCGGTGTATTTTTTTTTTAATTTTTTTTTTTTGGGGTTGTTTGGTGAGGATTTCAGTGGACTGTGTGGGTCTGCTGTTAGGTTTTGAGTTTTAGGGTGGTGGGGTGGGGGGGGTTTATTATCAGTTGTATTGGGGGAATGTTTGGTTGTTCGGGTCGGAATGGGTTGTTCGGGTGTTTTTTGTGTTGATCTCAGGGGTCTGCTGTTAGTGTTTTAGGTTGTATGGTATGTGGGGGTATTGCCAAGTTGGTTTGGGGGATGTTTTTTTTTTGTATTGTGGGCCGGGGGGGACGGAGGCTTTAAGATGGGTGAGGGGGGGTGAGGAACCTGAAGGAGAGGGATGGGGGGGGTTTGGTTTTGGTTGGGGGGGGTGGGAGGTTTGCA